>JAJOOR010026682.1:0-22986 GCA_036250505.1 Solanum acaule
AAATCAATTCAACACTAAGAATGACAATAATATTGAATATTTGTTCTTTTGTTTTACATTGGTTTAGACAATTAAAATACATAATCTAATTTTAATTTCCTTTAATATTTAGTCATGTAACTAATACTTATTAAAATTATTTTAGCATGATTTAGTACTTTTAAATTATGATGATTTTTATTATGATTTGTTAATTTGCAATAATTGTTTTACGTGATTTCATGATGATGATGATGATGATGATCATGATGATGATGATGATGATGATGATGATGATGATGATGATGATCATGATGATGATGATGATCATGATCATGATCATGATCATGATGATGACGATCATGATGATGATGATGATGATGATTTTTGTTGGATATTTTAGTGTCATTAATCATATCATATTTTGTGTTATTTTCTTAAGAAACACCTTATATAGTTATATTTTGGTAGGACTAAAGAAATATTTGACGTACAAGTAAATTATATGTTTGTATGAATACTTTACTGAAAAAACCCGAAAAATCCAAAAAAACCCACGGTTGAAAAACCCGAGTTTTATTGGTTTGCTTTGGTCTATAAATTTAAAACTCCGACACAAATGGTTTGGTTTGATATTTAAAAGACCCGAACCAACCCAACCATATACACTCCTAAACAATAGTAATACCCTATACCAGAAAGACCTAACCCGACCCCAGACCCGTATTGTGTTTACTTCCAGAAAAGCGAACAACGCTGCAAACCCAACCGAAATCTAGAAAGCACGTGAACAGCGAACCAGAATCCAGCGAGCCCAGCTTGCGTCATCCTCTCCCTCTCTCATTATCCGTTCATACATGAACATTCTCGATCGAGACATGTGGAGGCATCATGTTGCCTCTTCGTCCTTCCTCCAAGATCAGACGACCCATTTCAATTTATCGTTACTATTGACAGCTCCTCAACGTTATCCTTTCCAAAAAAAATCCGAATTTCGAATGGGTAGTGTAGCACATATTGAGGAAGAGAAGAATGAATTATCCAAAGATGTTCACCGGCTTGCTCGATTAGGAGTTTACCTTATGGACACGTCAGATGGTGGTGTAATAGTTCAGAATGGGTCAGAATCTTCATTGGTAGCAAAGGTTAAGGAAAAACAGGATAGCGATCCTATATTATTTTAGTTTTAGTTGAAAGGTGCAGTTCATCATTACTAGGGTCGCTTATGTGTTCCTAATGTGGGTGAGTTGAGGAAACAAATCCTTATAGAAGCTCATAATTCCTGGTATTTTATTCATCCGGGTGCAACTAAGATGTACCCTGTTCTACGGGAAGTCATTTGGTGGAACGACATAAAGAGAGACATTGCTGATTTTCTAGCTAAGTGTCCTAAGTGTCAACATGTTAAAGTAGAACATCAAAAACCATGATGTGTGACTCAAGAGATTAGCATTCCTAAATTGAAGTGGGAAGTGATAAACATGTAATTCATTACGAGTTTACTTCGTACTCGGAGACAACATGACTCTATTTGGGTGATAGTGGACAGAGTTACTAAGTCAGCTCACTTTTTGGCCGTCAAGACTATAGATTCGGCAGAGGACTATGCCAAACTCTACATCAATGAGATAGTCAGGTTGCATGAAGTTCCCTTGTCTATCATCTTAGATACAGGTCCTCAATTACATTCCATTTATGGAAGTCGTTTAAGAAAGGTCTTGGTACTCAGGTAAATCTCAATACAACATTTCATCCACAGACGGATGGTCAGGCAGAGAGTACCATTCAGACCATAGAGGACATGTTGAGAGCTTGCGGGATCGATTTCAAGGGTAATTGAGATGATCACCTACCTCTCATTGAGTTCTCCTATGATAACAACTTCCATTCCAGTATTCAGATTGCCCCTTATGAGGCACTGTATGTGCGTAGATGCAGATCTTCGGTTGATTGGTTCAAAGTAGGCAAAGCAGCCTTGATTGGGAAAGATTTGGTTCATGAGGCTATGGAGAAAGTTAAACTCATCAGAGATAGACTCAAGACAACTCAGAGTCATCTGGAATCCTATGCATATATGAGGAAAAGACACTTAGAGTTCAAAATCGATGATTGAGTTTTATGAAGATGTCACCCATGAAGGGGGTGATGAGATTTGGCAAGAAAGGGAAGCTCAGTCCAAGGTATGTAGATTCTTACAGAATCCTGAAAAAGGGTTGGTAAGGTGGCTTGTGATTTAGAGTTGCCAGCAGAACTAGCAGCGGTTCATCTAGTCTTTCACATTTCCTTGTTGAAGAAGTGTGTGGGTTGTTCGACATAAATAGTACCCTTAGAGAGTGTGTCTATGAAGGATAGCCTCATATATGAGGAGATTACAATTGAGATTCTTGACCGTCAGGTTCGTAGGTGGAGAAATAAGGAAGTCGCTTCAGTAAAGGATTTATGGAGGAGTCATTCCGTAGTAGGAGCGACTTGGGAAGCAGAAGCAACCATGAGGGCTAAGTATCCTCACCTCTTTTCTTTCGATCCCGTTTCAGCTTGAGGTAATAGTTCCTCTACAGTCTCTTAGTTTACTCTTGTGTAATTCAACACTATTATCATGTTCCCTTAGTTATCTTTGCATTCAAACATATTTGCATGTTTATGGAACTCACTCCAGTTAGTTATCCATTTCTAGTACATAGTTGATAGGGATTCCAACCCTTCCCTCCCTACTCAACTTGTTTAGTCTTCATTCGAGGACGAATGATCCCAAGGCAGAGATATTGTAACACCCCATAAATCTAACTAAGACCGAACAAGGGAAAAATGATGAACTATGAAGGGGTCCACGGACCGTGTATAGGACCACGATACATCACCCCTTATCGTGGTCCGTATTTGGCAAAATGTGGATGACCATGGACCTCCTTTATGTGTCGTGGAATTCCACAAGGGCTGTCAGGTTGCCCGTCAAAGCAGACCAGTACCACCCAAAGCTTTGTGAGGAACCACATACTACTAGACGGTCCGTGGAACCCCACACGGGGCTATTAGATGGCCTGTGAAGATTAACCCAGTACCTCCCAAGATTTCGTGAAGATCCATAGTTGCCTGATTTTACGTATTAGGACACTTCTTCCAATAATAAGTGCCAACGATCGTTAATCAGTAATATAACCCAACTAAGTGAGTTGGGGTCGAATCCCACAGGGAGCGGTACGTGCTTAAGATTCAAGAGCCAAGTACAAATATATTCAAGTCAATCATAGGTAAAACATTTACGAATAAAAGCAAGGTTTCAAATTAAGGGTGGCACAAGTGTCAAATATGGAGGTTTTGATTTTAATTATCAACTACAACAACATCAATTAACACCAAGGAACAAGTAAAGAGATGGGTTCTTGGGATGTGATTGGATTATAGGCTAAGGTAGACAAGTGGGTGATTGCAATTGATAGTAAATAGCTGTAAATCAGTGAATAAACTAGACTTTAGTGGGGATAAACTTTCTCTTGAATAGTTTACCCCGAATCAAATTGGTTTCTCTCGAACACCAATAAGTAGCAATTAAAAGTCACCTTTGCTTTAGTCCATTCACTCTCTCGAGTTGAATGTATGGAAAATGGTTTAGGATTCACTCTCTCGAGCTGAACCCATGATAACCCAATACCCACAGACCATCAAATCAGTAATCTTGGTTTTAAAACCTCTCTCTCGAGCAAGCTAAAAACACGAAGTTAGAATTGCATTTGCAGCTACAACCCTTTAAATTGAACCACAATTACTAATTGAAATCACTTTTAAACAACATTTAAACTATAAATTAACAATACCCAACAACTAAATCAACCCATAATCACATAATCACACCCCAAGAATTGGGGTTTTAGCTAGACATCATAAAAAGATAGAAATCGTTACCAAATTGTGTTTCCATTAACTGGGTATGATTAATTTCGTATTTACAAAGGTCAAGGTTGAAGAATTTCAAAGACCCACTTCCAATTTTACAATAATGGAAATCTTCAAAGCTAAGGAAAATATTGTCTCCAAACTTCGAGTTCTTAAACTTCCAAAAACTGATAAACTAATAAAAATTCGATACTAAACTAAGAATTTAAAAATGTATTTATAGTCGTCAAAAGTATGCTGCGAAGGACCATTCGATGCAATAAGTCGGGATCATCGATCCACTCGACGATCCGCCCTTTGGTCAATTCCATAGCCTTTTTGCTTTTGCCTTCAGCATCTTCAAGTTCTGTAACTTTGGGCGATCTAGCACTGGATTGCGGAACCGTTCGACGACTCACCGACTGCTCCTTTCTATCGCCGACTTGATTTTCTCCTTCAGGCTTGGCACACTGGAACTTTAGGTAAGATCATAGCCATTCGGCGACTCGCCCAATGGGTTAGGCGATCATCAGACCCTCTTTTCTTCGTTCTTTCAACTGCCTTGTTTCTTTTTGCTCCTTAGTGTCCATGCTTTGTTCCTCAATCTAAGTACCTGAAAATCAAGGACTTACATCAGTTATTGGCACAAAATATGCATTTGAGGACACTAAATCTATTAAAATAAAGCCCTAAATGAGTCCAAATCGTGGACTCATCAACACCCCCAACTTAAACTTTTGCTTGTCCTCAAGTAAAATTCAAGTTCAGCAGTTAAAAAAGATGTCTCAAATAGTACTACACAAGACTCAATTATGAATGCACACAAAAAGACTCAACTTATTCATGCAAGGATCAATTGTGCACTCAAAGATTCAAGTTGTGATACTTGCTTCAAATGCAAGTTCAAGCTCAACAAAGGTACTCAAATGCCATCACACAAAGAGTGATTCCATATTCACACACAATGGTTCAATAATTTAAAGCTCCGGAATCAAATGCAACACTCACACTCACACTTACAAAGATGGAACACAATGCATGACTTCACCCATAGGTTTTCCAGTATTTTCCAATCAACACTTGTTTCAGCTCACTCAAGATCAAAAAGGTCTTTTCACAGCTTGTAAAGGGGATGGGTGTAAATGTATGGTCATTTAGGCTCAGTGGCTTCTATCCTCATGAAATGTGGTATGAACAACACTTTCTTCCCTCTTCTTTATCATTCTCATTCATGCTTAAAGGTCACCCCATTATTCAATTTCCATGGACATGTTGGATACCCCATTTTCCTTGCACTTTCACAACTTTATTCGACAACTTTTTTATTCTTTTTCTTTTCTTTTTGTTTTGTATGGAGGGTTTCCATTTTTCTCGAAAATCATGGTTCAAGGGGACTTCTTTGCATTTCTTGATTTACCTTCTCTTTTCACCACATTCCCAACTTAGGTTTTTGGCCTAAGTTGGCTATTCAAACAAACTACAAATCATGAGGATTATGGGTAATGGATAAAGAAAGTTCAAAATTTCATCAAGTTTCTTCCAAGACAAGGGTAAGGCTCAAAAGGTGTTCAAGCGAAGTTCACATACTCACAAGGTATGCCACGAAAAAAGGTATAATGTCAATTTGTTTCGCACTCTTCAAAGTTGCCAAAGATCATCTTAAGAGCTTGCATCACTTAGTCAATCGGACCAATGGGGCAAATTCTAGGTGTCATCACACATGTTTCACGGTAAGCTCATCACACAAGGCATTGACACCAATGTCAAACAAGACTCCACACTTACGCTAGTGTGAAATGTTCATCACAAGAGACTCAATTCGATACTTGGCTAGTCACAACGAGATGCAAAAACTTTACATATTGTCTATGCAACTTCATTTGGCCTCATCGTAGCCGCACATTCATTTTTGTTCAATTATGAGCTCTATTCAAGTCATTGGTATTGATCAAGACCGATACTCAAATTTGCAAGAGAACAACAACATTCAAACACAAACAAGAGGTGGCACACAATTTTTCGGAAGGGTCCAAAAATCATTTCAATTAAAAACAAGGAGCCACAAGCTCAATCATCCACAAAAACAGTGCAAAACACAGTTATAGCTCAAAAACCCAAATATATACAGAAAAACAGTCACACAAGGTGGGCCTCACCCCACCACAAATAAATTTTTTTCCTTAAATGCAAGCAAAATAATATCCACAAGTCAAAAAGTAAGACAAAGAGGGAGGTAAAAAGGAATCCTGTCTTCTTAGTCGCTCCATCTGCCTAGGCATCAGTACCCGGTGTAGTGCTCGGAACCTAGGCATCAGTGCCCGGAGTCACCTCAGAAGGACCAGCTCCACTGGACCCACCCATGGATGTCTCTATCAGTGATGTCTAGATCACCGACTGCATAATAGTCTCTTCAAGATCTGGAAAATCTCCATATATGCTTTCCTCTCTTATAATCAGCTCCTCGTCGGTCTCTGCTTTCGACTCATCAACTGCTGTAGCATCCCTATGTACATCTCCGGTGGTAGCCGGAGGATTCTCAGAAGTCTTTGGAGCGTCCACATCATCAGCAGCCTCTAGTAATGAAGTGAAGTTAGTAGACTTTAGATAATCTACATCCTTTCTCAAATCTGCTACTTCGGCTTTCAAAGCCGTAACCTCGGAGGTCTCCCCCTGTATGCTCTCACAAGCCTCAACTCTCGTAGTGAGAGTGTCAATGGAAGTCTGAAGGGGGGTAAGTGAAGCTAAGATGGCAGCCTCAATCATCCACGGGATAAATCTCTCTAGTCTAGTTGCCTTCACATTAGCTGAATGGGCCAGGTGCCCCTTCTTCAGGATCATAGCCTAAGTGATCTTTGTGGGCTGGGCAGAGGTAGATGCACATGGGGTATTTGAAGAAGAAGAAGTCGGAGCAGATGTACCTGAAGGCCGAGAGGCCAGAGTAGGCAAAGATGCCTCTGCAGGTATTGAATCAATGTCCATCTCCGGGGATGTATCGGTCGGAGCTGCTCTCCTCATGTCAGCCTCCTCTCGTGTGTATTTAGCTTCAATAAGCTGGATGTTAGTGGAGGAACAAAGGGTAACCTCAATATCTCTCGTATCATTCCAGGGAACTCCAGCACGCCGGCATAACTCCGTGATCAGGATCGAGAATGGCAAGGAGGTCTGACTTTGCTTAGCCCTCATGGAAATCTCTTGCTCTATAAGGAGTCCCAAGTTGATGCTCCTTCGGGATATGATAGCTCCAAGGGAGGTTGCCTTAGGGTGGTGCATAATGGATTTATTTTGGGATGGCATTATGGTGCTGCTAATGAAGCCAAACCAGAACCGGGCAGCAATGCTCAAATCCCTTTTCTCTATGGGGACCCCTACCTCGATCCACCTCGGGGTGGTATCGGAAATCAAAGGAGCCAGCCCTTCAAGTCATCCAAGGACTGAGTAACCGGCAAACCCTTATATACCTCTGTAGCTCCAAGACCCCTGTCAAGTATAGTATTGATGTACTCGCTACTGCATCCAACTTCTTTACCCTGGACCATGATTGACTTACCCGATCTGAACTCGCTGGCCTTCTTCTTCCTCTTTGGAACTAATTCACCATACGCTATATAGAACTCCCAGACCCATGAAGGAATATAGGGACCCCGGGGCCTGGTAAACTGCTTAAACCGGTGGAAGTGGAGGGTGTCCCTCACATCGGAGTATCTTCCCTCAAGGCCCTTTGTGGAAAGCAACTTCTCCTCCAAAATAGTCTATAATCCATCTACTTTCAATCTATTAAGGAGTCGGGGAGGAGGAACCACATGTGGCACTAGAGCCACAAGAGGTGCCAGATCTAGCACTGTATCAGTTGCAGGAGGAGTGGCAGCAGCTGGGACCCTAGATGGGTCAGGACGAGCTCTAGCATAAAGCTCTGTCCACTGGGACGGTAGGGGCTGATCGTCCTCAGGCTCAGATAATGCATCCCGGGAGTCAATAGACACTCTCTCCTTGTTGTGCACAAAAATCTCAGATGCATGCCTCTTGCCTTTGCCCTTGCCTCCTGTTGGAGGCTCTGTTCTTCCCCTTTTGGAAAGGTTTGCTTGCCCTTCATTTATTATGATACCCCGTGCTCTTTTTTGTGGCGGCATGTCAATGTTTGTCCTTACCATATCTGTAAAACATCAGTAAAAAGTGAGAAACCCTTCAAGCAAAAGCATAGAAAAATAGTTGCAGACAAACTCGCCAAACCAGTCGATGAGTCACCGAATCTCTTTGGCGAGCTAGATCGGTCTCGCCGAAAGGATTGGCTAAAAAATCTCAAAAAATATTGGCAAGTCGGCGATGGGAAGGCCTTTCGGTGAATCACCGAGAATATTCGGTGAGCAAGGATTAGCCCGCCGAAAGTTACAGTGCAATTAAGGGTCAGGGGTGCAGACAAATGACGATCAGGAAGGACTTTCGGCGAGTCGCCGAGTGCTTTTGGCGACCTCAGGCTTCTTGCCGAAAGTTACAGAACCTAACTTCACATTCAGCATGAAATTAAAGGCGAGATGGGGGACTTCGGTGAACCGCCGAGTGGTTCGACGAGCTCGACCCAGCTCGCCAAACGACCCAACGTGCCTACTTTTAACCCAACTTCTCAAATTTAACCCCACATCCCCCAAAACAAAATCAAAACATGAACCTATCAAATTAAACGAAAACTCATTACTCCCATTCCCCGGGATACTCAAACTTCTCTCGGTTTGGCAAAATTTGGCCATTTGACGACTTTTGCCCTTTGGAATGACGTCAACCACTCCATCATTGGGAAAAATACGTCATTTGGCACAAATGCGGGCTACTTAGACATTACCCGACTAAACCCAACAAAATGCAAGCACAACCCAACAAATTTTAACCTATTTTTAAGCACAAAAACTCAGGAATTTAACAATATAAACATTATGGGCTAGATTTTTGAATTAACACAGACACACATATAGACAATTAAGATCAGAGAGGCCCAACACACATCACTAAGATAAAATTACTAGAAAATGAGTACAAATTGCTAAAAATAAAATCGGGGTTTGGAAAACCAACCTTAGATGCCGAATAATCAAGATTGAAATGCTAGGCGGCTAAGCAATCCACTCCGACACACAATCAACGACTCAAATACGATAAAAATGCAAGAAATATAGGAAATACTACGCGGGTGTGAGTTTGGGAAGATTAAAAGTGAGGGAAAGTGAAAGAGTTTGAAAGTTTAAACCTTTGGCCTTTAAAAACCGTTCAGTTCTCATCCATTCAACGACATTAGTTTTGCTAGCCGACCCACTTGGCGACACGCCGAGTGGGTACTTACCTCGCCGAGTTTTACAAGACCTCCAGTTAATGTGAGGGTCCAAACGGTGGACTAAGTTGTGATCGCTGACCTAGTTGGTGATTCGCCAATTAGCTCCTGGGCTCGTCCAGTTTTACATACTCTAGTTTAAAAGTGTCTTGAGTCCAACAACGGTCCAAGTCGGGCTCGCCGACCTCTTCGGTGATGCGCTGACTGGACTTTTAGCTCGCCAACTTACACTTTTCAAACACCTTCCACACTTTGACCTGCACTATCAACACACCATTATTTCAAACTTAAAAAGAAAAAAAATAAAACTTGGGTTGCCTCCCAAGTAGCGCCTTAGTTAACTTCGCGACACGACGTAAGTCCACACTCAAACCTCATTTTTGGGGTTAGCCATAGTATCACTAGGCAAACCCCCTTGCTGTCTCGGGTTTAAATGAGAAGAGATATGACCCATTAGGGTCTCCAACTACTTGATCATTACTAAATGGGAGGTAACAGTCTAGCTAAGGGTCGACATTTCTTCTTTCATTTCTTTCAAAATCTTTTCTAACCCCTCAACTTTGTTGAGGATACGAGAAAGCATATCCTCCGACTGGCCACCTTCCAAATCCTTTGGATTTTTACGCTTATGGGGAGACACATACCTATCCTTCTCCCCATCCTTCAAATTGGGATTTCAATCCCTCCATTCTTGATCACGATCCTTCCAACCTCCATCCTTATTTCAACCTTGGTTACTACACTGCATCGGGTAGTTTGAACGATAACTACCACCTTGGTTGGCTAGGAAATTCACCTCTTTGCTGTACAAAGCCTCAAACTTTGCCTCATCAGGATTAGCATACCCGACACCCACATCATTGACACTCCGAGCACCAGCTCCCATGACATATTTGGACAAAATGTCAAGTTGTGTCATGATCTTGGCCATGTTCTGGTCCCTCTTGTGGTCTTTCTCCATCTGCTCTTTGGTCAATTTGAATGTGAGAGGGGAGACCTGAACTTCGCGGGTGTACCAAGCTCGACTAATTGTGGTCATGCCATCCAAAAGCTGAGCCGCTTTCACATAAGGTTGCTGCATCAAACCTCCCAGAGAAAGTTGGTCAATAACACCCTTGTTTACCGAGTCAAGGGTCCGGTAAATATACTGCAACAACAAATTATCAGGCAAGCCATGAGTTGGTCATTGAAGCACAAACTTCTTGCATCAGCCAAGTTTCATGAATTGGCTCGCCCTCTAGACGCTTGAAGCTCTGAATGCTATCCCGAAGAGTCATCATCTTCAAAGGAGGGAAAAATCACACTTGAAATGCGGTGACCAACTCCTCGCACGAAGTGATTGATTCACATGGCAATCCAGCCAGCCACTTACATGCTTCTACCATCAAAGAGAATGGGAACAACCTCAACCGGACTGACTCTTGGGATATGTTCTTAAAGGAGAACGGTCCGCATACATCCACGAAGTTTCTAATATGCTCATAGGGATCCTCATGAGCCAAACCACCGAACAACCCCTTTAATTGCAAGAGCTGGAACATAGTACTTGTGATATGGAACACCGCATTCCCTTCGGCTGGGGGCAAGCGAATGACACTAATACCACCCATAAGATAGGGGTCATTAGCATTAGGCTCGTTGACATCGTTGAGGTTATCGATGTCATCTTGATGGCCTACTAGGCTGCCATTGCTGTCGTTCACACTCATACTTCCTGTTTCAAAACACAAACAAGCAAAACAAAAGTAAAATTAAGTAAGTTTAACTATGACTAACAAGAACAAAATTCAACTTAACTAAATAATCTTAAACAATACCACTCCCTGGCAGCGGCGCCATTTTAATTTCACGTATCAGGATACTTCTTCCAATACTAAGTGCCAACGATCATTAGTCAGTAATATAACCCAACTAAGTGAGTTGGGGTTGAGTCCCACAGGTTGTGGTACGTGCTTAAGACTCAAGAGCCAAGTACAAATATGTTCAAGTCAATCATAGGTAAAAACATTTACAAATAAAAGTATGGTTTCAAATTAAGGGTGACACAAGTGTCAAATATGGGGGTTTCGATTGTAATTATCAACTACAATAACAACAATTTAGACTAAGGAACAAGTAAAGAGACGGGTTCATGGGATGTGATTGGATTATAGGCTAAGGTAGACAAGTGGGTGATTGCAATTGATAGTAAATAGCTGTAAATCAGTGAATAAGCTAGACTTTAGTGGGGGATAAACTTTCTCTCGAACAGTTTACCCCGAATAAAATTGGTTTTTCTCTAACACCAATAAGCAACAATTAAGACCAGCGTTCGCTTTAGTCCATTCACTCTCTCGAGTTGAATGTGTGGAAAAGGGTTTAGGATTCACTCTCTCGAGCTGAAGCCATGACAACCCATTACTCACAGACCATCAAATCAGTAATCTTGGTTTTGAAACCTCTCTCTCTCGAGCAAGCCAAAAACATTAAGTTAGAATTGCATTTGCAACTACAACCCTTTAAATTGAACCACAATTACTGATTGAAATCACTTTTAAATAGCATTTAAACTATCAATTAACAATACCCATCAGCTAAATTAACCCATAATCACATAATCACACCCCAAGAATTGAGGTTTTAGCTAGACATCATAAAAAGATAGAAATCGTTACCAAATTGTGTTTCCATCAATTGGGTATGATTAATTTCGTCTTTAAAAAGATCAAGGTTGAAGAATTTCAAAGACCCACTTCCAATTTCTCAAAAATGGAAATCTTCAAAGCTAAGGAAAATATTGTTTCCAAACTTCGAGTTCTAAAACTTCAAAAACTGATAATCTGATAAAAAATCGATACTAAAGTAAGAATTTAAAAATGTATTTATAGTCTCCAAAAGTATGCTGCGAAGGACCATTTGGCGCAATAAGTCAGGATCGCCGATCCATTCGGCGATACGCCCTTTGGTCAATTCCATCGCCTTTTTGCTTTGTCCTTCAGCATCTTTAAGTTCTGTAACTTTGGGTGATTTAGCACTGCATCGTGGAACTATTCAAAGACTCGCCGACTTGATTTTATCCTTCAGGGCTTGGCACACTGGAACTTTAGGCGAGATCATGACCATTCGGCAACTCGCCCAATGGGTTAGGGGATCATCATGCCCTCTTTTCTTCGTTCTTTCAACTGCCTTGTTCCTTTTTGCTCCTTAGTGTCCATGCTTTGTTCTTTAATCAAAGTACCTAAAAATCAAGGATTTACATCAGTTATTGGCACAAAATATGCATTTAAGAACAGTAAATCTATTAAAATAAAGCCCTAAATGAGTTCGAATCGTGGACTCATCATTGCCCTTAGGGCCTGTGGTGCTTCACACCGTTTGTAAAGTGGACTGTGAGCGGGGCAGTTCAGCCTTTAAGTATGGGTCAACTTCAAGAACTAATATCTTTTAGCACAAAAAATAATTAGGTGGCGCAGGGCCTATCAAATTAAAGATATTTAAATTCTCTTTCCAACGCCACTAAGTTTGCTAAAATCCAAGATCGGAGTTAAAAGTTACGCTCATTTAGGTAGAGACCTATTGGGCAGGGCCATAACCACAACCAGTTGAGGGATCGTGGTCCTATTGATGGTTCGTCAGTCCCATAGTGAAGACTAGTTGGTCATTTTTTAGTCAGGGTTGTTTTGGTCTTTTTCCCTATGCGTTGGGCACATAAATGTAACACCCCGCTACTATTCAGACTTAGAATTAGAAAGAAACTGTTTTTGGAAATAATCAAATTTGGAAAGTTTGACAAAGTTAAGCTAAGTATGAGTTTTGGGTCAAATTCAAACGACCATAACTCCTAGCTCAGGATGATTTAGGTATGCTAAAAGATACAGTAGGAAATATCTTTAAATTATCTTTCCAACTCCACCGAGTTTGATCAATTTTGAGTTCGTATGAGGGAGATATCCCCATTTGAAGTTGGATGTCTATATAAGGAAATTCAAACCCGGATTTTAGAAGGGTATTATGGTCTTTTTACTACCCAATTAATTAAATTCATTTTGGTAATTAAGTTGGGGTCTCAACTGATTGGATTTAGTTTAGGCTTCACAAAAATAAGTTAGGGTTCTGCGAGAATAGAAAAGAAGAGGAGAAAAGAGAAGAAGAAGCTTAGAATTGTTGCGTTCTTGAAGATTTGCTTGTGGATTTCGCCAAGGGTTGATCCCTACGAGGTATGTGAGATCACATAGCACTGGGTTAGTCACCCACGCGTCAATCATGATTTTATTCAGCGAAATTATGTTCTTGAAAGTATAGAAATTGAGTTCTTGATGGATTTGTTTGAAGTTTCTATTGGGTTCTTGATTATTGAAGTTTTTGAGAAGTTCTTGATTTAAATTAATGAAATTAGATGTCCTTTTGCGTAGATTCTTGCGTATTTTGGTTATGTAGTTGAATCTAAGTGTTTGGGGAAAGAAGGAATTGAATCTAGAGGGTTTAGAGATAAAAAATAGCAAGAAAAATCTGAGAATTCTGGGGAAAAGGGGTGGGGCGCCGCGCCAGCCAGAGCGCCCAATTTTTTTTTTTGTAGTTTGGGATCTGGGGAGCCGCGCCAGCTAGTAAGCCCCATCCCCAGTTCTATAGTTTTGCCTCTGGGGCCCTGCTCAGAGCGCCAGGGACGCCAGATCTTCTACCCTTTCCCACTTCTTTCCGTACGAGTTCCCTTGAAATGTACCTATGTTTTCTAGTTGATTTCTGCGCTCTAAGGTACGTCTAAACAACATGAAATCATCCATAACATGAGATCATGAGCCTTGAATCCATAATTCAATTCAAGGAAAGTTAAGAGTCAGGTCCAGAGAGGTTCATAAGAGTTTTCCAAAAGTCCTTTACAAATGTTTTAACTTTGTTTTAAGACTTGAGTAAAGAGTAAAGATTGAAGTTCATTTCTTCAAAATAGTATATTGGGACTGTATTTCCAAAGAGTAAATGTTTTCATATTTAAGCAAGAAAGGAAACTTTGATTTCAAAAAGAGCCTTTGAGCTAGTTTTTCAGTAAAGAGTAAATGCTTTCACAATTAAGCAAGAGAGGAAACTTTGATTTACAAGATAGCCTTTGATCTAAGTTTTGAACAATTATCTCAAATCACAGAAAGAAGTTATGTTTTTAAACATAAGAGCTAGTATTATATTTTGGGAGTAGTATTGAGCACCGATATGGGGGAGAGTTTAGACATGTCCCAGCCCCCATAAACCATGTAGCCATCATGGGTAGAAAAGAGTCATACTTTTTAGATGATTCCTTAGTGCTTTTTAGCATAGAGTAGTGGATCCACTTAGTAGTTTGGTTTCATGCCCTCTTGGCAGCGTGATGCAAAACGTTGTATCATCACAATAGCTCTTAAGTGATGGTTGTCGGTTAGAGAAACTCCCACAGAAGTATTTTGTATTCTTATATACACATAAGTAAATTGTATTTTTATATACATTCCAGAGTTTATATTGTATATTTGCATACATACAAAGTTACTATTGTATTTCTAAATACACGGAGTTGTTATCTATGTTTTAAAAGCTTTTCTTTATATTGAATTCATATTATTGCTTTATATTGAAATGAGTTAAGTTGAGTTGAGCTCAGGTATGTTATTTCAGTTCCTTTCAAGCTTATGTCTTCTTTAGTATTCCCCTCGCATGCTCGTACATTCAATGTACTAATGCCAGTTGGCCTGCATCTTTCTATGTTGCAGATTTAGGTAACCAGGATTAGCATCCAGCGCATCGTTGATCCAGTTGAGCTTAAAAGTTGTTGGTGAGCCTCCTTGCTTTTGGAGGATCCCCTTTTTCATCACTTTATCATTTTAGTTCATTAGGATGTCGTGGGTCTTGTCCCGACGTCCATCTCAGTTGTTAGAGGCTTCATAGATAGTTAGTTGATGTTAGTTCTTGAGTTTTTCCATTTCAGTTATGTTTGAGACTTGAGTTGCCACTTTGGCCAGCGAATGTTTATTTATAATACAGTCGCAGTTATTTTTGAGTTTTTAGTTTACTTTTAAAGAACAATTATGTTGAGTAAAGTCTTCCGCTAAGAGCTAAGCAGGCTAATGTTCGCTAGGGGCCAACAATGGTTCTCGAGTGCTAGTCCCGCCCAGGGTGTAGGTTCAGGGCATGACATTAAACTACGTTGTTTGATTCCTAGACTACGTCGTTTTACTCAGTCAATGCCAAATAATCAAGTCAGACAATACCTAGAACCCTCATTCTCCAAAAATTAACAAATTTAGTGTGAAAAGAAGAGGAAAAGTTGACCGCTTCTCCCAAGAATAAGCATGAGTATTCTTCAAATTTCAGCCCCAAAATCCAAAGGATTTCTCCGTAGATTTCATAACCAGGTATGTGGGATTTAACTAGTAGGATCCTTTCACCCTTTAGGTCCCTAGAATTCATCTAGTTCTTCAGATTCTCATACAATATTCAGACTTAGGGTTTCTAGATTTTCAAGATTTACTATGATTAAGGTTCCTTTGATCGAAATAACTTTTTCCTTGATAATTTATTATAATTCCATGCATAGCACTCAGAACCCTAGCTTGTGTAAATATATCCTAGTTCATGAATCATATTTGGTAGGCCATCCAAATCGAAATTCATGCTTTAAATTTTGAATGCCATATTCTTAGTATATAAATGTGGCATTCTAAGTTAGAATGTCAGTGTTTTGAGCTATTCAGTATTTAGTGCATTTTAGCTTCATAAATATTCAGTTGGGAGTAGACTTAGCATCAAGTTGGAGTAGGGTTCAAACTTCCTTAAAGTCCCAAAACTACGTACCCACATAGGTTTATAATCCCCTCGGTTGGGCATCAGATTTAGTGATTGCACCACAGTCATGTCTCTTTACCCATGGCAAGGTATATTGGGTCCTCTGGATGAGGCGTATACATTAGAATCCACGTTTAGCTCACGTGGTTTATGACGGTTAATAGTAGCTCCCACTGTAAGACTCTTAGTGCAATAACCTGGTTTTCATCATTTACTCCAGTAATCAGATAACATGTTATCTTTATGAATAGTTCTAGGTCATTACATTTAGTTTAGTTTTTAGTTATACTACTGTACATATTTAAATCATTTTTTCAGATTATATCATTGCTCAGTTATGCATTGTTCAGCTTATATACTTTGTTCAGCTTAGCATATCTATATCTCGCATGCTCATTACATTCCATGTACTTATGCATAATCTGCACTACGTCATTTCATGATGTAGGTTCAGGTACTCAGTATCCAGATCATGCTTAGTTTGATCCTTAGTCTGACTTCAGCAGCTTCGATGGTGAGTCCTCATATTTCGAGGACAAGATACATGTTTTATCTCTTAAATTTTATTTTTTAGTTTCAGTCTTGTTAGAGTTAGTTGGGGGAATGTCCCAACAACTCTATTCAGTTAGAGGCTTTTTTAGACATAGTAGTAGATTCATCTAAAGTTTCAAGTGTTGTTTTAGTCGTCACTATGCTCTTGTTATATTTTACATATTCAGACTAGTTGGGTTTTCCCTTTACAGATATCCACTTTTTAACTTCCGCTTACTATATAATTTACTTAGTTATATTTTCAGCATGTTTGATATATGTCAGACTCAGGGTTAAATTGGGGTCACTCGTGCTTAGGTCCCGTGTAACGGCTAAGGGGTAGCCTCGGGGTGTAACACCACCTCTTATGGATTTCATGCCTATGGTTTGAAAGTTTGTAGATATGTTTCCTATAGACCTTTCCGGTGTTCCATTAGATAAGGATATTGATTTTGCCATTGACTTGGAGTCGGGGACCAAGCCCATCTCTATTTCTCCTTATGGCATGGACCCAACTGAGTTGAATGAATTGAAATATCAGTTACAAGATTTTTTTAAGTAAGTGGTTTATTCACCTTAGTGTTTTGATGAGTTCGGGATTTAGACTCATTCAGGGCTCTGTTTGTATAGAATTAGTGTCCTCAAATGCTTAATTTGTTCCAATAACTGATGCAAAACCCTTGATTTTCACATGTATGGATTGAGGAACAAAACTAGGATGGAATTGGGCAACAAGGACAACACAAACTAAAAAAGAGAAGAGGAAAAACAAGCCTGATGATCGTCGAGATCACTTGGCGAGTCGCCAAGTTGCTCCTCTATCACCTAAATTTACAGAACTCTGAGGCTAGATTAGGAGAAATTTCGGTGAGCAGTAGTTCCATTCGGTGTGACGCCGATCACATCAAGGAATGATGACCATGTTGTCGAAAGTATGGATGGAGACCCAGATAAATGCTAATGGGAGAGTTAACAGACAAAAGGGCGCATCATAAAATGAAACGGCGATCCTGATCTGGCTTGCCTAAAATTACAGAGGTTAGACAAAGAAGACATGAAGATGGAAGATGAGATGAAAGGACGATCGGCGAGTCACCTAACGGTCGGCGAAGCCCGACTAGTCTCGCCGATTGGCCCCAAAGAGTCACACATTAGACTTGTATAATTTGATTTTTGCAAGAGAGAGAAAGCATTCAGAAAACATGAGGAACAAAAGATAGAGAGCAAAAACACTGCCATTGTTGATTTCAAGTGATTTTAGCAAGGTTTTTCATTTGGGTTTTGTAATAGAGAAGATATTATTCAATCTTAACTTTCAAAGTTCATTTACCTAGCTGTGGAAAACATGGTAGGTATTGAATTTCATCTTTTTGCTATGATTGGCTAAAACCCTAACCTTGGGGTTTGACAATGTGACCAATTGTTGCGTTTGACTAAATGGGTGTTATCAATTAGTGATTTTTGGTGTTAATTTGAAGTGGGTCTGAATTATTACTGTGATTTAACTTTATTATTGCATGTTTAGTGTAATATAGTTCAGAGTTTTGTGCTTGCTCGAGAGAGAATTATAGAGCCAATGTAGTAATTTGGCATCCTTAGTAGTGAGTCATGACGGTTTCAGCTTGAAAAATTTAGCCTTTGTATCTAGCTTGAAAGAGTGGATTTGAAGATAAAGTGGGCTGGTCGTCTTATGGATAGTGTTGAGGTTCGAGAGAATTCATCAGATTTAAGGTAATTGTTTGAGAGAAAATTGGTTTGCTTATAGTCCATTCTACCCACGACGAATTAACATTATTAGTAATGATGTACACCCGTTAAGTTGAATGTGGCAGTTGGTTAGTAAATCCCCCAAGTGTTATCTCATTATTTGATTGTTCCTTGCTGATTGTCATCCTGGAGTTTGACTTCTAGACTCTCGAGCTTTGTGTTTATTCAGCTACAAAGGTCACCGCCATACTTTTATATTCGAATTCAAAAGAAAGCTACTCTCAATGGGATCGACCCCAACTCACTTAGTTGGGTTTATACTGATTTACGATCGTTGACACTTAGAACTGGATGAAGTGTCTTTGAATCGTTAATCAAAATGGCGCCGCTGCCGGGGAGTAACGTTGTTTAGTGTTCCTTTATCAAAGTTACACGTGTGAATTTGTCGGCTGCAGTTGAATCAATTTAGACTACATTGTGTTAGTGTTGATTGGGTTGAATAGAAGTAAGAATTAGTGAGGAAGATATGAATGGTAGCCTAGCAGGCCACTGAGACTGTATCAATGATATTGACAGTGCATACGACCCAACTCAATCGGGTGAAATGGGTGCAATTTGCCTACCATCAGTTGATGAGAATGCAATATTTGAGGTCACGAGCACAACTCTTCATCTTCTCCAAATGAAGGGACTTTATGGTGGGCTGGCTCATGAAGATCCACATGATCATGTGAGGAATTTTGTAGATGTGTGCAGCCCATTTTCATTCAAGAATGTGCCACAAGAACCAATCTGGCTCAGATTATTTCCACTATCTCTGACGGGGGAGGCTAGCATGTGGTTGGCTGAGTTACCAAAGAATTCTATCACGTCGTGGGATGAGCTTATCACGACATTTAATGCAAGATTCTTCCCTCCGTCAAGGATGATGAAACTCAGGGATAACATTCAAGGTTTTAAGCAATTGGAGGGTGAACCCATCCATGAAACGTGGTTGAGGTTTAAGAAACTTCTACTTCAATGCCCAATTCACGGCTACCAAACGATCTGCTACTCCAATATTTTTATCGGAGTGTTGATTTCGTTAATAAAGGAGTGGCTGATCAATTGGTTCGAGGGGGAATAATGTTGCAATTATTTGAGGTGGCTTCATTTCTTCTTGACGACATGATGAAAATAAATCAAGCTTAGTACACTCAAGAAGATCAAGTTTCGATTTTTTGTTTTAGAATGACCCAAGAACAACTTGATAAGGAAAGAGAAAGGGAAGAGAATATCAAGAAGATGTTGGCCCAAATGGAGCTACTATAAGAGCACCTGTTGGAGAATGTAAGAAAGCACGAGGGAACAAGTGGAGTGTTTAGAGTTGAGGAGGGTTCTTCCTCAGGTTATTTAAAGACGGGAGAGAATCAATGTTAGAATTCCAAGAAATACGAGGAGGGTTTCCACCCATGCTATTTACAGCGAGGTGGGAATCAAGGTTGGAACTATCACAAAAAGGAAGAGCAAAGAAGATACTATCAAGAATGTGCTGAGCAAAGTGATTATTGGAAAAGAGAGGATGACCATGAAGAAGACCACACTCAATCGAGTGATATCCCAAAGTAGAAAGGGAGTGCAAGTAGTCTCCGGGTGAATGATTTGTTGTCACGCATCCTTGACAAAGTTGAAGGTTCAAATGATTTGTTAAAAGGGATGAAAGTCGATTTTTCGTCATTGAATAATAAAGTGAACTCTCGCGCAGATGCAATCAAGCTACTTGAATGTCAGTTGAGTTTACTTTCAGAACAATTGGAACCAAATATGACAAGGGAAAATAATGATAGAGGTCTAGCTGTGGTTACTCGTAGTGGAAAGGTAGCGATAGGCGATGTGACGGGCAATGCCGAAGCTCAAAAACATGAAAAATACAAAAAGATGTGGAAAACCACAATCCAATCCCAAAAGTCGTGCAACCTCTACCCAAAATATCTCCTCCATTTCCCCAACGCCTCAAAAAGAAGAATGAGGATGAGAAGTTTTATCGATGTTCAAGACATTATCGATTAATCTCCTTCTAGTGGAGGTATTGTTGGAGATACCGGGTTATGCCAAGTTAATGAAGGAGTTAGTCACAAAAAAAAGAGCTTGGATTTTGAAATAATCGAAGTTTCTCATAGTTGCAGTGCAATTATGACTAAGGAGCTGATAAAAAAGAAAGAATATCCCAAAGCATTCACCATCCCTTGCACCATCGGTATGCTCCAATTTGCCAAAGCCCTATGCGATTTGGGAGCAAGCATCAACCTAATGCCATATGCAATTTATAAACAACTTGGGTTGGGTGAACCGAAAGCCACAACAATGAGACTCTTAATGGCGGACCGATCAGTTAAACATCTTGTAGGGATACTATATGACATATTGGTAAAGGTTGGCCAATTCATTTTCCCAGCTGATTTTGTCATTCTCGATTGTGAAATAGATGCGGAAATTCCCATCATTTTGGGAAGACCATTCTTGGCAACCGGGAGAGTGTTGGTGGATGTTGAAAGCGGAGAACTGAAGTTCTGGGTCAATGAAGATGAAGTAACCTTTAATAGTTGTAAGTCAATGAAACACCCAAGCGATATTCACGTGGTTTTTACTGTTGATGTTCTTGATAATGTGGTGGCTAGTGTGAGCCATTTGATGTGTATGAGTGAACCACTTGAGGCCGTGCTTTCTTACTATGATGAATTCGAAATTCAAGGCTACGAAGAGGTAGTAGCTGCTCTTTCAGGCATTGGGGAATATTCAAAGACTCCATTGAAGTTGGACATAGATCTAAAAAATTGAGAAAGTCCTCCCACAAAGCCATCAACAGAAGAACCACTGAATCTGGAGTTGAAAGTACTTCCCTCCCATCTCCGATATGCTTTCTTGAGGGTAAATAACACCTTACATGTGATCATTGCAGCTGACTTGCTTGAATGGCAGGTAAAATTGCTCCTTGAGGTGTTGAGAAAGCATATCAAAGATATAGATTGGACTATCACTGACATAGTGGGCATTCCTCCCGGCATTTGCACTCAAAAAATTCAGCTTGATAGTGATTGTAAACCGAGTGTTGAACACCAATGGAGATTGAACCCACCGATACAAGAGGTGGTGAAAAAGGAGATAATAAATTGGTTGGACGCAGGTGTGATCTATCCTATTACGGATATCAAATGGGTAAGTCCGGTGCTATGTGTACCGAAAAAGGGAGGCATCAGAGTAGTCCCAAATGAAAGGGGGAGCTTGTATCTATGAGACCGGTGACCGAATGGCGAGTATGCATGAATTAATGGAAGTTAAACTCTTGGACCAAAAAATATCACTTTCCCATGCATTTCATGGATCAAATGCTTGATCGACTTTTAGAGAGAGGATGATATTGCTTTTTGGATGGGTACTCCAGTTATAATCAAATCTCCATTGCTCCAGAAGACCAAGAGAAAATCACCTTCACCTGCCCATATGGAACTTTTCCTTCAAACGGATGTCGTTCGGGTTATGCAATGTTTCCGCAACTTTTCAACGTTGCATGCTATCTATTTTCGCTGATATGATGGAGGATTCAATGGAAGTTTTCATGGATGACTTCTCGGTTGTGGGTGACACTTTTGAAGCATGTTTAGAACACTTGGGACAAGTTCTCCAAAGATGTGTGGAAACTAATTTGGTCCTAAATTGGGAAAAATGGCACTTCATGGTTAGGAAAGGTATAGTTCTTGGTCATAAAGTGTCGCAAAAAGGGCTGGAGGTTGATAAAGCAAAGATTGAAGTCATTGAGAAGTTATCACCACCAATTTCGGTGAAGGGTATTCGTAGTTTCTTGGGGCATGCCGGTTTTTACCGGAGGTTCATCAAAGACTTCTCAAAAATTGCACGTCCTTTATGCAAACTCTCGGAGAAGGAGATGAAGTTCCACTTTGATGATGCTTGCATGGTGGCTGATGAGTCCACAAATTAGACTCATGTAGGGATATATTTTAATAGAAATTGTGTCCTCAATTGCTTATTTTATCTCAATATCTGATGAAAATACTTAAGTTTCATGTATTTGAAGTTGGAAGGAAAGCATGGATCCTACGTCGCAAAAAGGAACGAAAAGGGCGGAAAAGAACGAAAAAATGAAGGCCTGAGGATTGCCGAGTTCACTTGGCGAGTCACCGAAGGGTTTTACTTCACCTTTTGTTCCAGTGTGATGAGCCATAAAGGAAAGGATCAAGTCAGCGAAAAAAGAAAGTAGTCGGCGCATCACCGAACAGTTCCACGAGGCAGTACCATGTCGCCTAATGACCCAAAGCATGACGATGCTGAAGGATGGTGCAAGACGGCGATGAACTACACCAAAGGGAGAATCACCGAGTTGATCGGCGATTCCGACTAATGTTGCTGAATGATTCACTGCAGCTCAGATTTTTGAAAACTATAAATACTCATTGAGAAAGGAGATTTTAGTATCAGATTTTTAGTGTGGAACAAATTAATGTAATTTTTAGTACTTTTTATTTTTGCTCTGAGTTTGAGAGGGTTTTGAAAACTTGAAGAAGAAGAGGGTTTCATCTCTAAGGATTTGGACTTGGGTCTCTTGGATTCTTCATTGTTGGCATGTAACAAGACTTAAATCTTCATACCCATTTGAATGCAAGCTCATTTAGGTATAAATTTCTATCTCTTGATGTGTGGCTAAAAACCCCAATTCTTGGGGTGTGATTTAGCGAATATGGGTTAAGATTGTTGTTGCGTCTTGCTTGCTGATAGATTAGATGTAGTTTAATGGTGATTTC
>JAJOOR010026683.1:0-21743 GCA_036250505.1 Solanum acaule
GAGATATTTACTAGCATACACTTGAAATCTCCAAGTTCTCCTGAAATATCCAAATGCTTAAGATGTGGGGCAAAAATTTCCAAAGAATCATATTCTCCATTCAGAGGCTCTGAAGGGTATGTCAACGTTAGTCTCTTTAAATTAGAAGAAGTAATTTCTATACGACGACAAACCTTGCAAAACGACAGCTCCAAAGTTTCCAAAGCAGGACAACTTGACAGTAATATCACAATTTCATCAGCTTCTAACTCTACTGAGTCCAAAGTTAGGCTCCTTAGAGAGTTCCAAGCTATGTTCAATCCTTTATCAAACACCCAATGGCTCAAATACAATGTAATCAATGACGAACAAGTGTACATAGTTAAAGGCAATTCATAAGCGAGTTCGTCAGCACTTGGATAAAAATATAAGTGCGCATCTAACGCAACATCTTCTACTTTGTTTTCCACAGCAAAATTGAGCCATTGCCTGATTTCCGAATGAAATTTCCAGTCTGTATGATGAAAATCGAGTTGGAATTTTTTTATTTTGGAACAAGTTGAATGAGTTAAAACGTTGTCCACAAAGGATATGAAGTTTTCGACTTTGTTGTAATTTCTATTACTGAAAAGGAAAGTACGAATTGAAGTCCAGAGATAACGCCACCTCTTTGAGAGAACACATGATTTGACGGCCTCTTCGGTCGGCAAAAGAGAGAGAATTTGCACCAGGAGAACGTCCGGCAACTCACTGATATGATCTAGGGTTTCGACTCCAGCTCCGGGGACTCTGTTCTTTTGTTTCTTCGACATTGAATCTCTCAAATTGCTGAAATGGAGTGAAGCTAGGAGAAAGGGTTTTGGGTAGAGCAGTCAATATGTATTAGGCCCGTTGGGTTCGTCATGCCTAACTCGTGATTTTATAGGATTGAATTATAATTTTTGAAGCTCATTTACGAAATAGCTTTTTAGCCCGATTGAAATAAGTCTGTCAATTTGTGGAGATTGACAAATATGGATAGGGCTAGCCCCTGACCCAAACTTTGAGCATTGTTGAATATATTTAATTCCCATTAACAATACTCTTAAATAAATTCCTCAAGGATTTATTTCTCCAAACTTTGAGCATTGTTGAATATAATGGCGAGTGCTAGTGCTTATCTTGCGGAAGCTTATGTCACAAGGAAACAGTTCAAGGAAAAGAGAGAGAAGAAAATGGACAGTGAAGTTGCGGATATTAAGAAGAAGCAAGAATTGATGTGTTGATTTGGAATTTATGGACACAATGAGACTGATATATTATGATGAAGTTCATGATATGCTGTAGTATATGCTTAAAGAATTTACTTGTATATTTACATATTTTTCATACTTCTCTCGTTTCAATTTGTTTGTCCTACTTTTCATTTTCAAAAATGTCGTCTAGCACAGCTACTTCTTTTTTTAGTAACTCTTTGATTTCAACTAGACAATGGGAGCACTACTAGAGACTAATGCTGGTTAGTCAAAGCATCGACACTTCATCGAAAAATGTTACTATGTATCAAACAAGTATAAAATCGTGAAATAAATATAAATTAAAAACACAACATAGTTCGTTGTATATATGATTGATGATCTTGACCCGTGTACAATTTGAGGTTGCTAGTTCGAATCTTGCTTGAGCTTTTTATATCCCCTTATTAACAAAAAAAATTGAAAAATTAAATAAATAAATTGAAATGAAAAGAGTATATTTCTTCATATTTTAGTTGGTTTTATTTTAATATCTAAACATATGAAAGAGATGTTCAAAATAATGTTACGTGGAATACTGAAATTCTTACGTATTATCACATTTTAGTTGGTCGATAATTTCACATGAAAAGGTTACAACCACCAAAGTTATAGTAGGGTGGCTAAATAATTCAATACTTATTATCGTTATGTAAAGGCATCAGAGTAAAAATTGCAGAATAAAATTGTCTTTGACAAAAAAAACTTTTACCATAAATTAAAATTTCCGCATTATAAATATTCAATGAAATAATTGGTACCCACAAAAATTGTATATACGAGTTTGAAAAAATATAAATATGATGCCTAAAATTTGAACTTAGAATCTGAATTTTGAAGTCTTCAAATCACTGAATTAACTTCTAGTCTTGCAAACACTAAATCCTTAGTCCATATGCTACCACACAGGCCAATGTACACTTACAAGTTACAACTAACCCTCAAATAGAGAGGTTATACTAGCTCTAAGAGCCTAACATTGCCACAAATATTGATTGAATCAGTGAAAAGACAATTAGAAAGTTTTTCACTATTTTAGTGTGAATCTGTTTCATACCATTCATTTTTTCAATGAGCTATTTTTGGTGGAATTTTAAAAAAAAAAAATCATATTCAATACAAATTTTGCAATGGCGGCTAAAAAAAATATTTGTTTCCGGTGATGTTGACTCAAGAAATAAAATGGAAATGGGGCCTTAATTATAGGTATATCACAATATGGTAGGCCTAATGTACAGTCATTGTCCAATATTATCTACTGATACGACGTATAGTCAAATTAAATAGAAGAGTTCCACGAAAATATGGACAAATAATAATAATTCCTATTCATTGTGTTGGCTACAAGAAAGCTAATTAATTAGTCAATTTACTTTGGTTCCAAGGTCGTCAAACATAACATATCAAAAAATTCAACAAAAACAGCCAAACCAAATGAATAAGGCCATGCAATGCCACGAAATTTCATAGCTCATTCCCATTTGTGCCAATAAATACCATAATAATATTGATGAACCAAATATCAATATCTCCATTTTAAGTTTCTTCCTTATATTTTGCTAAAATCTGAAATATTAATTCTTGCTTCACATATATATCAAGCATGTCGGGTAGTACTTATCTTGTTGAGACTTATGCCATGAAAATGCTTTACAAGGAGAAGATGAAGACATTGGAGAAGGAAGAAGCTACAACACATGAAATTATTTGTAAGGATCAGTCGAAAAAATCGTCTTCTTCTTCTTCTGGTGGCTGGTTCACTAAAATGTTCAAGAAAGTACATCCCGTTACAACTCCTTCCTCGGATTCTGCTACAATATCAAGAACGTTCTAGTGTCTAGCTAGACATTTTAAAGAGTCTCACATTGATGGAGAAAACAAATTGTTATCTCAATATTCACTCAGTTAGTTATTTGAAATTTTTTTAAGTCCAAATTAATTCTCCGTGATTTCTACAAAATTAGGAAACACGTAGATCCAAGGTTTATTTATATGAAAAAAGAATATCATTATTAGTTGTTTTTTAGTATGTGGAATTTGATTTATTAAATGATCACATACTTGAATTTTCTTTTGTACTCTTTCGTCCATTTATCAGAAATTTCAGCAGTAATAAGCTTAAGCTTGTTCATGAATACATTATTTCATGTTAGCAGGATACAAAATTTTATTGAGTTCGATTCGTACCACAAAATAAAGCATTTACAATATGCCTTCAACAACCTTATTTTTTATTTGAAAAACTGATAGATAACTATCGAGACTTTGAATTATTCAAACACATACGAATGTACAAATTGAATAAATATATTTTATGAAAGAATGACACATAGCTAGTACCAATTAATCTAAGATATTTTTTCAAAAAAATTTAGCCTCTTCCATCACTTTCTGCTGCCCCGTATTCAAAGGTGACACACAACTAAAATAAATTAAACATAATTCTCTCCCGACATTTCAATTTTCATTTATCCGATTTAGTCAATTGATTTTCGATTAATAAATTAGAGAATAAAAAACAAACTAAAATCACGCCAAGGCCAAGTCAAAGTCTAGGAGTCATTTGGCCATAGATAATACAAGTAGTTTTTTTGGGGTGAAATTTGGTTATAAAATTTGTCAAAGTTTTGGCCATAATATGTTTTTTATGATATTATTTTAGTATAATAATTAAAAAATATATTCGAACAAACCAAGTTATTATTGAGAAATTTGATGTATATTGATTTCTTAAGATAGAATCACAAATAGGACCTTAGATTGTTGTCGAGAGGTCAAGTTGAAACGATCATCCTAATTCCTACGTATACTTAAGCTACACATATACCCTCACACTGTCCACAATATCCATCACGAGTAGAGCTAGGTAGGGTTAAGGGGTTCATCCAAATTATTTTCGATGAAATCTTCTATTTATTTTTTATGTTTACTTCTTTATATATAAAACCTCTACCTCAGTAAAAATCTTGATTCCGCCATTATTCTACCCTACCTCCAAAAAGTTATAATTAATCATTCGTGTTTTTGCTTTAAATAATATGAGCCCAAGGCAACATGCTGGTCCCAGGAGCGAAATTTATCTCCGAATTCTGCCACTCAAGTTGCGCGCAGACAAAATTAAGGACTACATGTTCCACGAAAAAAGGAAAATATTTTCTTTAGAAAAATAAATTTCTAACAAGAAACACGATCTCTAAATATCCAATCCTAACCCCACGAATCGATGGAATGGGGCCTTAATTATGCTATTGTCCAATATATTATGGAAAGATTACCTAACTATACATCCTTACCCTATTTTTTTATTATTCTTTACCATTCTAAAAAAATTACAAAAATCCCTCTTTTTCACAATTTCTCACACTTTTCCGAATACATCACTGTAAACTATCCCCAAAGTTTTTTTTTTCTTTTTTCACGCCTAAAATCACTTCATGGTATCACCAATTATCTCCATCACTCTATTTTTGAATTTCAAATATTTTCTCTTTCCGATTTATGATTACAAGTAATTGAAGAGGTAGTTCTTCTTCATCTTCTTCTTCATCCATTTTTTTCTTTCCACTTAATCAGGTATTGATTTATTTATTTTTTAGCTTTTTCATCTACAAATTTAATCGAAGAAAGATGCATCTTCAACTTCAAAATCGATTGTAGAAAAAACGCCAAGAAAAGGGAGAAAAGGTCATATTATTTGTTTTTACAATTATTATTTTATTATAATAATTTAAAAAATATTAAAACTAAACGACGTTATTATTGAATAATTTGATGTAAATTGATTTCTTAAGATAGCATCGACCACAAATAGGACCTTAGCTTGTTGTCTAGAGGTCAAGTTAAAAGAATAATCCTAATTCCTACTTAGACAATTTATAAGGCACGCGAGAGATTCATTCAAATTCTTTTCAACGAAAAATTATCTTATTATATATAATTTATAAATATGATACCTATTGAACCTTTGGCTTCTTCTTCTGTCTATTTTATATATTTTGAATCCATCAATAAAATTTTTGATTTTATCGCTATGCCATCTACCTTCCCAAAAAAAAAATCAAACTTGGTGCCTAAGCTAACAAGCTGGTCCCAGCAGCAAAATTTAACTCCAAATACTGCCACTCAAGTTACGCGTAGAGAAAATTAAAGGTCTACGTTTAGTGAAAAGGAAAATATTTTCTTTACAAAAATAAATTCCTTAATATGCTAAACTTTGACAAGAAACACGATCTCTAAATACAATCGAAGAATTTCCAAGAAAATATGGAGAAATAATTCCTATTAGCGTTGGCCACAAGAAAGCTAATTAGTCAATTATTTTTATAAAACTTTGGCTCGAAGTTTGTCAAACAAAGCATAAGTTGTATCTATCTAATACTCATTCAACAAAAATAGCCAAATCTAATGAACAATTCAATACCACGAAATTTCTTAGCTCATTCCCTTTTGTGTGTTTAAATACCATAATAATTTTCATGAATCAATATTATCATCTACATTTTAAATTTCTTGCTAAAATCTGAAATATTAATTGTTGCTTCAAAATTTCTTTGAAAAAATGTCGATAGCTAGTGGTCTTGTTGTGGCTTATGTCATGAAAAAGCTTCACAAGGAAAAGATGAAGAATCTCGACTTGAAAGAAGCTATAACACATGAAAATTGTAATCAATCAAAAAAATCATCGTCCTCTTCTTTTTCTTTCTTCTTCTGATTGGTTTACTAAGATGTTCAAGAAAGTACATCCCGTTACTACTCCCTCCTCGGATTCTGCTACAAAATTGAGAACGTTCTAGCTTCTAGCTAGACACATTCTAGAGAGTCTCACGTTGATGGAGAAAAGAAATTGTTACCTCGTCATGAACAATATTCACTTAATTAATTTAGTGATTTAATTTATTTTTGTTGAATTAGACTCCAGATTCATTTACAGGACACAAAATTTGTTAAATATTTTCTTTTATTTTTTTCTTGTTAAGTATTTTCTTTTACTTTTCTCTCTCATGTATATGGGATTTGATTAATTAATAACATGTACTATCAGAAATTTCAGCAATATATATTGATGACCTTATCAGTTACACTATGTTTAAATTTTATATTTCTATGTCAATTCGAAAATTATATTCATCGTCAACCGTCAACATGATATATAAATAATATCTTTAACCTATCCTGACCATGAAAGGAAATTAATCTAAGGAAACTCATTACTATAGGAAGTAAATCCATTAATCTTGACCTATTAAAAGTTAATAAGTAATTTCTTGTGCAATGAACTCTCTAGATACCTAAAAATAGAAGGATCATATAGGCCAAAATAGTAGAGTGAGTGTTACCTAAAAACTCTTTAATTAATTATGGAAATGTTCAACCACTAAAACAGAATATTTTTGTTGTGATCTTCCTTTTCTATCGTTATTTTTATTAAATAGAGGAATTTCTAAATAACATTTGCAAACAAACGAAAATGAGATCACTTCCTTAGCAAATACAACCAAAACTGAAATCACTACTTTAATTTCATATTATAATAGCTTTCGGCCTTAAGATTTAACTTTGATTTTTAATGCAATATTCAAATTACACTCAGGGAATTAAATAAATTATATCTTGTATTATGTGTGTGCATATATATATATATATATATATATATATATATATAATAGTAAATAATATAGAATTAAAAAAGTAACTCCTTGTTATGGAAATACGTTGAGACGTCATTGTTGACGGCATAATTCTGAACAAAAAGTAAAAGAAAATGAGCGGAAGGCCAAGTCAAAATTTACTTACTCACCTATTCCATATTATCTCGATTTTCGAGGTTTCTTTAGTTGTTCAAAATAATTGAATTGTTCAAAGTTTAAGATGAATGTTTAATTTTTTTTTTCTCCATATTTTTCCTTTTATTTATTGAAGTTTTGTATTTTCTAGAAGATAAATTACACTATTTATAAAATGGCAATGCTCAAAGCCCAGAAAATTTGACCAGAAATTTAAAAACTCTATAATATCTTTTTTATTTTAAAATAAATTGATCTTTTTTATCATTGAAAATTTGACCAGAAATTTAAACACTCTATAATATCTTTTTTATTTTAAAATAAATTGATCTTTTTTATCATTTTTTAATTAAAAGATATTAAAGTTAAAAGATAAAATGTTCAAAAAAGGTAAAATAACATAGTGTAAAATATGTTATTTTACCATTCTGACCAAAAGGATTTTTCCTTAAAAAATTATATTTATGATTTTACAAAGAACAATAGTGAAAATTATGATTTAAATTATGTACTTAAATGTTTTTCTTAATATATATGCATTGCCTTACAAAATTCATTTAATATACATTAGATGAGTACTTTCCCTAATTACTTGTCCAATTTTCCCTTTTTACTTGTCTATTTTAACAAATCAAGAAATGACAAAAAAAATAAAATTATCTATTATATCCTCAATTAATTACTTTGAAAAAGGTCGAATTTCTTGAAACTCTTAAATTCTTAATTCACCCACTTCATAATTAAAATGATAAACTCACTATATCAATAATTATTTTCTTAATAGGTGCGTCAATTTAAAAACTAGTATCTCTCATTCATTCACCTGTTGCTTTCATAGACTCGAAAAATTGGGTCACTCTTTACGTATTCCCCAAGCCTATGAAATAAATGAACAATATCTATCTATAAATACACCTTCATTACTATATTCCCCATTAACTCTTCAATTTTCTCCAAATTTTCAACCTTATTAACAATCGTTTCTAAGTAAACTTGTTGAATATAATGGCGAGTGCTAGTGCTTATCTTGCAGAAGCTTATGTCACAAGGAAACAATTCAAGGAAAAGGTGATGAAGAAAATGGACAATAATAATGAAGTTGTGGATATTAAGAAGCTGAAAAATTCATCTTTTTCTTCGTCTTCTTCCGGTGGTGGTTGTTTTTCTCCCATGAAACTAATATTCAAGAGAGTCCATCCTAACACTACGGCGGCTGCGCCGTCATCCGATGAGCCCTAACAGTTACGGCCGGTAGAGTTCTCTTCTAGCTAGGGATATTTCTGAAGCCAAAACTGTATTTATTTATTTCTGTTTTGTTTTATTTTATCTTATCATGTCTTTAGAATTATATCTATGTATTCAAATTCAACACCCATTAAGAAATAATAAATAAACAATAGAGGTAATATTGTTATTTTATACTTTATTAAATTTAATAATTTGAAAAATGTGTTAAATGATAAATACTAGTATTTAATAGCAATGGTAAAATAGACACAAAAATTAAATTATCTTTTGATTTTCTAAACTGAATAAGTATTGTTGGATAACTATTTTTAGTACAGTAAACAACTATTGTTTAACAAAGGAGTATATTTCTTTTGTTCTTGTTTTGGTATCTAAACAAATAATGAGAAAAGAAAAGAAAGAAGTCTTTTTATTCAAAGTAACTAATGTCCTCAAATTCTTTATGTTATTATCGCATTTTAGTTATTAGTCGATTAAAAGGTTACAATTATCAAATCTTAACAATAAATCTATCTTTGTTAGAGGTCTCTATTTCAAGTCTTGAATAGCAAAAAAAAAAAAGAAAAACCTTTGATTGAGAATTTCTTTTGAATAAATCACCTACTTATACCGTGTGAATCCAAAAAAGTGGGTAGAAGAATAAAAGAGCATTCAAGAGTATCAAGTAGTTAGCTTGTGCCATCATTAAAATCCAAAGCTTTTTTCACGTCACGTATTATGTATTGTCATTTTAAGAATTTGAGGTGAGATTGAATTTATTTTGGTCATATCACAATGTGTGAGACTCGTGTACTTGTGTTGTTGTGAGGGAATGTCAATTAGGTAGTACAATTAATTAAGCACATTTTCAATTTATATTAAATACTACTCAATAGGTAAAAAATAATCTTAATTTATATGTTTAAATGAAAATTACGATAAATTTAAGGATTATCAATATATTCGACCAAACTTTAAAGTTCTCCAATGACAACACTCCTTGACCCATCATTATTTCCTCATGGGCCTTATCAACTAAGCCTTCAGAAAACTGGATCCATAATTGACAGTTTAATTAGGCCCAAATGAAGAACATTCTTACCAATAGACTTTAGAGGAACTTTCACAAATAGCCACTATAATAAACTTAATTATGTTCCATAGCTATAGTTTGCATATTTACGGGTTGTAGCTATAGTTTAAGTTGCCTCATTTGTATAATTCACGGATTTGTATAAATCGCAGGTTTGTATAATTCGCGGGTACATTTGTATAATTCAGTTATTTTTGTATAAACTCAAAATAACGAATTTATACAATTACAAACATCAGAAGTGCAAATAGTTATACAAATTATATTATACAAATTCTGAATTATACAAAAGTTATACAAATTATATTATACAAATTCTGAATTATACAAATGAGCGAATTATACAAAACTAAAAAGTTGAGCTGTGTAATTATAGCTAAAAATAAGTTGCGAATTATAATTAAGATAAACTATAGCTATATTAAGTAATTAACTAGTATATATTTGTTTATACGCATAATTTTCCCTAGACTTTACCTATGTTCTTCTAAACCCACACGTCTAACTATTTCAAGTTAAAATGATAAAGAAAACAAGACAATCAAACATGCGCGATAAAGTATAACAAACTTTATTATATGTTGAGTTCCCTTGTGATGTGAATTTTTATTTTTTTTTGGTATGTGTTATTAACACTCTGTTTGGATCATTGTTACCCATTGTTTCATAATGTATTGTATTGTATTGTACTCTATTGTAATGTATTGTATGGTTGATACAATGTTTGGCTAGACTGTATTGTTAATTTGTTGTTGTTTAATAACATTTTTGTTGTTTGGTTTGACTATATTGTATTGTTTTGTAATTTATAAATTTACTAAAATATCCTTAATTATTCTAAGGTAGGAGGTTTGACTAGAATTAAATAATATAAGGTAAAGGGTAAAATAGTATTATGAAATATCATGTAAAGATATAATTGAAAAAGAAATTAAGTAACAATGGAAACACACCAAATTGGTTGTTCCATAAAATGGGGGTTTTCATTGTTACGTAACAATACAATACAATACATTTTAAGTAACAATCAAAACAAACATTGTAGGTATAGTAACGATACAATACAATACAATGGGTAACAATGATCCAATGTAAAAAACAAGACAATCAAACATGCACGATAAGGTATGACAATATGTATATTGTATTGTATGTTGAGTCCTCATTGTGATGTGAAGCAAATTTAATTTTGTTTGGTATGTGTTGTAAATTGTATACATTAATATATATATATTGATTCATAGTGTTGTACTAGGTAATTTGTCTTCTTTTTTTCCCTTCAAAATTAGCGTAAATTTTGAAGATATAACCCTATGTTTGATAAACTAAAGAAGCGAGTCGTTGAAAGTGAAATCAAGTAGACTATAGATTCTCTAAATCTTAGAAAAGATATTTTACCAGATTTTTTAAGACGAACTATTCATACACAATTAAGTGTATTGATAATACACATGCATTAAATTTAAGCTAAAACTAAATATTTTTGAACCCGTAAGCAGAACTGTAATTCCGCACGCCCAAACTCAAAGAAAAGGTGTTGTGGTCCTAATAATTTAGAGGGATCTCCCCCTGAAGTAAAGGCCATGCACTTGAAATAGGTGTTGTAATGAATCCTCACACCAAAAGGCTAGTTGGGGTTCACGTGATTGTTGAGTCACGTGAGAAAGAAACATGTAATAAAGTTATAATTTTAGCATGACTCACTCAGTATATGAATAAAATGATTGGAGAATGGTCCTATCACTTCTTTATATTCTCTTCTCCATGTGCAAAGTAATACATATTGTTTCCACTCAACTATATGGAATAGAGGTGACCACAACTGTAGTCTGTAGTGTTCCCCTCATCCATCCTTTTTTTAAGGTACCATTCCATAATATAATGGAAATGGGACCAAGCAGTGACATGTAGTTATATTGAATCGAAGGTGGTGGTCACTCCAACATCTTTAGTTGAAAAATTATAATGTGCATATCAAAAGTGATACTATTAACGGAAAGGGGCCTAAAATACCTTTGAACTATTGGAAATGGTACAAAACTACCCTCCATCCACTTATTGGCTCCCAAATAACCCTGACATCTACCTATTGGCTCCCAAATACCCTGGCATCCACCTATTGGCTCTCAAATACCCTTTCATCCACCTTTGGGTTCAATATTGACCACTTTTATAGCGGATTATCATTTAAATAATTTTTTTAAATCCCTGGCGGATATTTATTGACTACAATTTAATTACTTAAATTAATTTGCAAACTCATTCATTTTACTCGATCCAAATTGACTACACTTGACTCAAGTTAATTATACCCAACCCAAATTAACTACACCCGCCCCAAATTATATTTACCCCACCGATTAAAACAAATACACCCTTTATTCCCAACATTTCATTTCCTCTTTCAACCGTACTTCCCCAATATATTCGCTTACAATCTCAAAAAACACTACCTAAGTACACTCATGTATCACCATAAAAAACTATGACTGTTTTGGCAATTTCTTATGGTGATACATGTGTGTATTTAGGTATTGTTTTTCGAGATTGTAGTCGAATATATTGGGGAAGAAGGTTGATAGATGAAGTGATATGTTGGGAATGAAGGGTGTATTTGTTTTAATCGGTGGGTAAATATAGTTTGGGACACGTGTAATTAATTATTTTGGGTCGGTGTGATTAATTAGGGTCGTGTATAATTAATAATGAGTGAGTTTGTAAATTAATTTAAGTAATTAAATTGCATATATCCAATAGTTGGTCGCCACGTATTTCAAAAAGCTATTTAAATGATAATCCGTTAGAAAAGTAGTCAATATTGGACCCAAAGATGAATGACAGGGGTATTTGGGAGCCAATAGGTGTATGACAAGGGTATTTGGGAGCCAATAGGTGGATGGAGGGTAATTTTATACCATTTTCAATAGTTCAAGGATATTTTAGGCTCTTTTCTGTACTATTAATTAGCTATCAAGTATTAACCGCATGAGTCTGCTACTCCTTTTGTTTCATGTTAGTTGTTATGTGATGTTTCTCATAAATTAAACTATTTGAACTTTGATTAATATATTAATTTTCAAATATCTATTTTTGTTGTTGTAAAAAATCAAGTTGATCTAATGCAATTTAGTTACAAAGGTTAATTGAGTAAACTTTCAATAAGCAAAAATGTGAGTACTAATATAATTAATACAAGAGAATATAATTGCATTGATTGATATTCTTTACATTTATGACTATATAATATTTACACTCCAATCACATAGAGAAATGGAATTTAAATTGGTAGGCTCCACAATGGTTGTAGCCTTGTAGGTTTAAGACTTTCTCACTTCCCAAATTTGTCTCATTTATTCGTCTCAACCTCCTCCTCTATTTACTCAACAACAACAAAATGAAAATATTGCGTGAAACCCTAAAATCACATATATAAATCATTGTATTAACTACTACTCCTCGGTCCAAAAATAGTTATTCATTATTTACTTGATACACACTTTAAAAAAGAATAAATAATAGAATAATATTACTCTAGTACCCTTTGAATATATTAAATTTAATATTTAGAGAAATGTATTAGATACTGAATACTAATAGATAAAAAAGAGTCAATTATTTCTTGATTTTCAAATTGGACAAGTATTGTTAATTAGATAACTATTTTTAGCATAGTAGACAACTAGACAAGTAAAAATGAAAGAAACAGTAACTAATACTCACAAATCTCTATTGATATGTTTTTTTTTTTAACTCTCCTCTTCTCAGTATGTAAATTGCATATCAAACGTGTGAATCATGTATTATGATATTCCAATATTAGGTAAAACAATGAGTTTGACACTAACATTGAATTTAGAAAATTAACTTTAATTGAATCGAACTAAATTCCAAAGCTAATTCACAAAATTAAAATTATGTAAAATCATATTGTAAAAGAAAACTAGAAATCATGCCTTCAACCAACGTGGGTCACTTACAAAAAGTGTAGTACACTTAAGCCAAAACTTTCAAAACTGCATAATACTGATTTATCGACATTAGTTTGCTTGGAATAATAATTATTGCACTCGTGTTTGGTGGAGTGGGTGTGGTTTAATTAATTAAATACGTTACATACATCTATATATTATATTTTAATATATTTATGTTTCTTTCTCGTACCATCGATTTTATTTAAACTACTAATTATGCTCTTGTGACTTTTTTCTATTATGTCAAATTCCAATTGCTACACACCAGAAAAACTAAAACTGACAAATATTATTTATAGTATCATAAATAATCTACGTAGAATCTAATAGTGGCAAGTACTAGTAGTTTAAAATTAAAGAACGCATCTCAAATAACCAATAAAAAAACACAGCTGGGCTAAAAAAAGTTAAAGGGGTGTTTATAGTTTCTTAAAGGGCGAATAAACAGAAAAGCAAACAATTAATATGGGTAGGAGGATGTAAGTACTTTATAAGCTCCTGTAATTCTTAATTAATCAAACTCCTATGTACATCCTTCATATATTTTTACTTGTCTAATTTAAAAAATCAAATGATAAGTTATCATTTAATTCTTAATTTATCTTTATTATTAATTATTACAGTCATTTTTTGATGTATTTCTTAATAAATTTATTATATTTAAAGAATGATATAACAAAATTATTATTTTAGTTATTGTAAGAAATATTCCAAATCAATACCGAAAAAGTAATAATAGACGAAAAAATGTATATTCCAACAGTCCAATTGTCGTTGGGTTCTCCTTTTTCTTTTTAAATTTTTAAAGATTAATAAAAGGGATCATATCTTAGTTGTGTCTGCTGAAAGTGTAAAAATACAAACCAACCTCTTAATTAAAATCATATATATATATAAAAAAATTTAATTTGATCACGTGCCAATTTCCAATAGTAATTGTCCAAAGTTCCTCATTTTACTTTAAATTATAGAACTTTTCTCTCCCTTCCATTTTTGGTGTTTCTTGAAGCAAATGAATTGGTATCCAAATGTATTAACTACAGCCTTTTTTTACATAGAGATGGAGTCATAATTTTTTAACTTATGGTTTTTGGATCATAATTTATTTTGTTTATTGGATTTTGACAAAATCACTAATTCTGATAACATGTAACTATCACTGTGAATTTATTTAATTTGTTGTATTTTTACATGTATATTATAAAAATAGCAAGCTTTGGAGTTTGTTGCAATATATATGAGGTGGAATAGTTGAAGAAATTTTTGTACGATAGTTTCACTTTTGGAAACAAAATGAGAAGAAAAAAAATCAAACAATTTGTCATCATCAAAATTGAAATTAAAGTGTACTTATTTACTTGGAAAAAAAAATAAAAATTCCAACACTTGGTAGTTAGAAAAATGATTATTGAGTTCGTTACTTTGTCTTCTTCATCGAGTATTTAATTAAAGGGATTAATTTATGATTATACTACCAAATTATCCACAAATGATTGCCATTTACCAAGGTACTAGTAACAAGCTAAGTATTGCAATAATTTATTATTCTTATTTTTTAGTAAATTATAGTAGTAACAACAATATCCTTGTAATATGATTCAATTATAGTTACATTACTAGTTAGTCTAAAATCGATCATTTATACATACAAACATTTTATACTATGAAAATCTCACACAAATAAATGATGTTACCCTTATTATTTTCCTAAATTAACACACCAAGTTCCTTCTCGAGAGGCTTAAATCGACATTTTTCATCAACTAGAAATTGTGAAAAATTCATATTAGTACAAAATTCAAATTGAAAATAATTAAATCAGTTAGATCCATCCTCTGAGTGTAAAGTAAGTTGAGCAATTAATATAATTATTTGGGAAAAATGTTTGAAATATATCCGAATTTTGGCCGAAATTGTTGTAACAATACCGAACTTTGGAAATGACCTTTTACCCCTTGCACTATTTAATAGTGTATTTTGGTATATATGGTCCCACGTGGACATCATAAATATTGCACAATTATAAATAGTAACGTGTCCACGTGGGCATATATATACTTTTAAAATACACTATTAAATAGTGCAGGGGTAAAAGGTCCTCCATAAAGTTTGGTATCGTAACAACAATTTCGGCCAAGGTTGAAGTATTTTTCAAACCCTATTCCCTAATTATTTCCTAGTGTCTACATCTTTTTAGAAGATTAATTAATTCTCTTTTCTTCCTCTTGGAAGATTAATTAAGGAAGGGATTATGCAGTAATCTGTCTGTATCTGAAACTAAATATTACAAGCAACCTCTTAGAGAGCACTAATTTAGCAACAAAGACATATCAACTTATTGTTTGACCCTATGTGTTTAATTTGTCACATAATATCACACCTACTTTTCGTAGTAGAATATCATGTGTTTTTTTAATTTACTCGATTCTAAAAAAATGATACTATATAATAAATTTGATTTTTTACTAAGAAGTGTTAAAATATAAAAATATAAACTTGTGAAAAAATTAAGAAAAATTGAGATATAGTATATATACAATTGACGATATAAAATGTAAAATAATACCCTTTAAATATAAAAAGTGTAAATTGATGTTAATTTGCTAGAATTAAATGAATATGATCCATAATAAATAATAGTGGCAGAATCAAGAATTTCACTTTAAAATATAAAGAGGTAAATATACGAAGAAATTAAGGAAATTCAATATTTATTATATATAACTAAAAAATAATTTTCACCTTGTATAATTTGGATTTCAATATATATATATTAATGTATATATAATATAATTTTTTGACGAATAAAACAAAAGAAGAGATGAACCCCTCTCGATACCTTGGCTCCGCTCCTGATAGCACCTTTTAAAGATCATGAAATTAAATTTTTTCCTTTATGAGGGAATGTAAATGAAACTAACAAATACATCAAAACATTCGGTAATTTCTATAAATGACAACTAGAATAAACAAATCACATTAATTATGTTTGAATTTGGAAATAAATATACGACTTGTAAAACCTTTACAAATAACACGCTTGTACATTTACTAAAACTTGAAAGTTATTCTTAATATCTTATCTTCAAATTTAATGAGTTTTTATGGAAAAAATTCATCACAAATTATCTAAACTAGGTTAAGAAAATTTAACAATATAAATTTCCACTTATTTCAAGTTGATACCATTCTAGTCAATCTTAGATATTTTTTTTAAGGAGAAATTACATATTTGACTATTCATTGAGAAATAATTACATTCACTAATTAAATATATAAAATAAATATAATTATGTATCAGTATCACAATATATTTTCTTTATATTAAATATTAATATAAACAAAATATATATTTATTATTTTATCGGGCGATCATTTGTTTCCCATATATTAAATCATATAATGGGAAGTGAATAAAATACTGAAAAAAACTATGGTGTTGTCGAAGACTCGAAGTCCCTTTTTTTTTCTTTTTTGTTTTTTTTTCTGTCTACAAAAAATAAAAATAAAAATAAAAAAATGGTGCCAGAGTGACGGTGTTGACTAAGGGTAATTTAGTACTTTCCATACACTTTAATGTTTTAGACCAAGATAAAAAATGCACCCTATAATAATCCAATATACTTAATTAGTTAACTAAATACAAAATTAATTACTGAAAATTACATACTTTGGCGGGATATCTCTTTCTTTAATCTTAAACCCCCTCATTTTCATTATATTTCAAATTTCAACCCCTCCATTTCTCTCTCTCTGCTCATTTCAATGGTGAAAACTCAAAAACTTTAAATCCCCATATTTTACTGCTATTTTACGCTAAAGCCATTGTTTTTTCTGTCTCCCCTTTCTCTTCTTTCTAAAGATTCTCAAGGTTTTTCCTTGTTTTCTAAGTTCCCCCAGATCTTACAATTAGGTAATAGAAAATTCTAAAAACACTGTTTTTTCAAGATTCCATTTTTTTGAAATGGGTGTTTTTTATTTTTCTTGAATGTGATGTTTGAGCTTTTGAATAATGAAATCTACTGTTCTGTGAAGCTGACGTGTGATTTCTCTGCAGTAACTGTGAAGTGTTTGTTTCTGTAGTGAAAAAAGAACAGTTGTGTACTTCACTGTTTTCATTTTTATCTATTCTTAGCTTTGTTTTCTTGGACTTTTTAGATGTTAGATTCCCATTTCTCATTCTTGCTTTCTTGTTGAAAAAGATCTCATCTTTTTTCACTTTGGGAAAATTATAAGGTTTTCTTTGTTCTTCTTGGTCCAGGAATATCTTGTTTGCATTTTGTGGGGTTTAAAGTTGGGTATTTAAGTTTGCATTGTTTGAAGTTTTGAGATACTTGGTGGATAATTTGGGGGTCTGGATCAGAAGAAGTTTCCGGATCTTTAAGTCATTCTGCAAAATTGGAAGAGGCATTTCTGGGTTTTAGCTCAATCTAGAGATTGTTGTACTTAGGTTCAACTGCAAATTTCAAGATCTGATCTTTTTTGGAATTGTTCTGAGCTTAAGACTTGTTTAGTTTTTAATTGACTGCCTGCTTGGATCAATGTTAGTGTCTCATTGAAGTTCAGTATCTTGTGAACCTGTTATAATTAAGATGATCACAATGGGTTCTCAAACTGCTTTGTTTAAGATGATGGTCTATCGAAAACAACCTCCCTATGGGTTGTTGTTACAATAAGTTCTCTAACAGCTTAATCAGCTTACAGGTTTCAGTGTAGCTTCTTCCCGGCCTAAATTCTTCCTCTAGCTTCTTCCCAGCCTAATTTTACCTCTAGCTTCTTCCATGCTAAATTTTTATCTCCCTGTATGTCATGCTTGCACTATGCAATAACTGGAAATGTTACATGCTTTTGACTTAGTTTAACTTTGCCTTACCTTATGTAGCATGAATGTTATTGTGGCTTTAAGTAGGTAGCTTGGTTTTAAAATGAGTTCTTATGTGGAGCCCTTCAAATGCTATGGCTTCTCTATTCCAGTAGAAATATGCTTATAAAAATAATGGGAGTAGAAGTTAGACAGTAATATTTTGTTTTATAATCTGGAGGATCATGTATATCATGTGTTCAGAAGCCATTTTAAGGTTTAATTGGTTTATGAATAATTCATTCATCTTCTTTCTGTGAATGAATACTGGTTATGCTTTCTTTTCTGATATTTCTACTTTCTGTGGCAAATTGTTCAGGTGAACTGAGATCTGGAGTTGGGGAAATGATGGTTTGTAGCTGATGCTAAACTGGATATGCAACAATGTCAAGGATCACTAAGTGGAAGCTTGAGAAGAATAAAGTGAAAGTGGTCTTTCGGCTTCAATTTAATGCTACTCATGTAAGATTGGACTCTTTTTATTTCAAGTTAGTAATACCTGATGGACAGATGTACCTTAGTATAAAATGTAGTAACTGTTTCAGTAGATGGGAAGCAGTTTGCTTTTACACTTGGCTGCTAAATGCTTGCTGAAGACAAGATAAAATCAAATTTCAATAATGCCTAAAGATTCTTTTATCAAGATAGAGGCAAATACTGCAACTCCTTGAGTTTACCAATTTCTTAGGATTATAGCAATAATAACCTGATTACTCTTGTATGCTACTCTATGTGTAACTTTGGACTTATCTAGTGCTGATGCAGAACCTTCAAAATCCTTCCTATCATTATCTTTTTAGTAATTAGTAGTATTAGTTACCTAGTCGATGGACAAAAACATTTGCTAGAAGAAAGTGTTTAATATTTAATGTGTATTAGAAAAATATATCCATCGGGAAAACCATATAATTGATGTGAAGTTTACTGTGCTGTCTTGTTCTTTTGGTGATGGATTAAATTAAAACTAGAAGACAACGTCCAGTATACATTACCATAGAACAAGCATCGACTGAAAGTTGCCTTTTGGTGTTACAGATACCACAAACTGGATGGGACAAGTTATTCATATCTTTTAGCCCTGCTGACTCTGGAAAAACAATTGCCAAGACAACCAAAGCCAATGTAAGAAATGGAACATGCAAATGGGCTGATCCAATTTATGAAACGACAAGGCTTCTTCAAGATGTCAAAACCAAACAATTTGATGAGAAGCTATACAAACTTGTGGTTTCCATGGTATATTTTCTTTCTGTTTAGCTTCTATATGGCTTTACCTTATCACCAAAAGTGGAAGAAAAAGTTTCTAGATAGCTTATACTTGAATTCCTGGTTGACTCTCCTGACAGCTGAATTCTGATGAATGCAGATTTTAAAAACTTAAACCTGTCTCTTGGGAGTGAATTAATTTTCCTCTTCGATGCTGTTAATAGTTTTCTCTTTGAATCTGATACTATTCTCAGGGTTCTTCACGGTCTAGTATCCTGGGTGAGGCAACAATTAATCTTGCTGATTATGCTGAAGCATCGAAGCCTTCTTCTGTTGCTTTACCTCTTCAAGGATGCAATGCAGGAACCATATTACATGTGAGGCAAATATTGCTCCTTCTGGCACTTCTACTTGATCACCTTCAGCATATGTCTAGATTTGTGTTTTAAGTCATAATGATGTGCTATAACAAATTGTTTTTGGTTGATATAAGAAAAGAATTCTCAATTGGCATGTTTACTACCTGAAATTAATAATCACCCTTAATTGTGTTAGTTGCAGTGACATCCTTTTTGTTTTCACCATTTCCAATCTTATAGAATTCAAGAACTGCTCTTAGGCAAAACCAATGCCTCTCAAGCAGCTGCAGTTATATTACGTTTTGTAGCTTACTCTACCTAAACACCTGCTTGGAACTATATATTGAGTTTCTGTTATAAGTACATTTCTGCTTTTGGGTTGCTGTATACCTTTTTACATGAGCAGTTTGGATGCTCATGGAACTTGATAGGGATCTATGGATCAGTAACCTTTACTTCTTCTTTCTTGCTGAACCAGTAACATACCTAAGAGAACTCCTATCATCTGCTATGTCAAGCTAGTCAAACTTAATCTTCATCAGTTTGACACTCATTACTCATTAGCCTGCAACATAAACATCATTATATTAGGATAATAATACATCAGCATGAATGTAGGATATCTGATCTACCAGTCAATCCTTGCCCCTCACAAATCTATTTGATGATTACCTTTCTCTGTACATATTAGTTCTGAATTTATAGTTATTCATTTATATGTATCCTGTTATTTATTTTTCTCACTTTTGTTTAATTTGTTGTTTAATTGCATGTTATTGCTCCAGGTCACAGTTCAGTTGCTAACATCTAAAACAGGATTCAGGTAGTTCATCTTAACATCTAAAGCCACATGATTTTTCTTATGAGCAAGTGACAGAAGGTGCAATTGCTTGCAGAGAATTTGAGCAGCAAAGGGAACATAGGGAGAGAGGTTTGCAGTCAGGAGAGAACAAAAATGATGACCCTGTTACCGGGAAAGTTCTATTTTCAGGAGAGACTGGCCATGATCACATTGATAAGGTCTGATTATTGTTAGCACCAGTAAACTCTTCTTGATTACACTGTTGATGATGGATGATCCCTTTGTATTTCATTTGGTGATCTAGAGTCTCAATTCTAGTAGAGTAGGTAGTTATCAGCAACCAAGCATGAAGATGTGATTGCGTTTTTTGATCTTTCAAATGAAATTATAATGTTGTGATGGTTTGTGAACCACCTAACTGTTAGTTCCTAACACATTGCTGTTGGTCAAATAAGCTCCTGTGACTTCCTATGTGATCTTATTGGTTCCTTGCCTTCGATCATTATCATGAATTTCTGTACAGTTGCCAAACTCCTGAATCACAAGTACCAGCATTATTTAGCCTGTTACTTGACCATGCCAATTTGGCGATTTGGACCAATGTTCCAGAAAAATAGAATAAATTTTTCTGGTCATTCATGACAGTGAGAAATTAGATCTTTTCTTTGTCTTCGTTCGGTTTGCAAATTTCTTGATTTGCTTCTTTCTCATTTGCTGATTCTGGTTCCATTTGTTCTGATGTAGGTTAGTTCAAGGGTCAGATTCAGACCAGAGGCTAAAGAACTCTCTTCTGTTGAGGAGGAAGTGGAACTAAATGAATATGCCGACTTGACAGCTGGATTTGATGGCTCTTCCAATACTTCAGAGAGTCTATACGCCGAAAAGCATGATTCATCAAGTGCACATGAAACTGATAGTCAAGGCATGCAGTCGGAGAAAGGTAATAAATCTGACAGTCAAGCAATGGCCCAGAGTAGTAGTTCAGTTCATGGATGGGCGTCAGACTGCTCAATGGATAATGAATTGGCAATTGCTTATGAGGAGAATAATAGACTTAGAGCAAGCCTTGAATTGGCAGAATCATCAATTTTTGAGCTTAAGCTGGAGGTAAGCACTCTGCAAAGTCAAGCTAATGAATTGGGCTCTGAAACAGAAAAGTTTTCTCAGCTACTTACTGCTGAGATATCC
>JAJOOR010026684.1:0-22655 GCA_036250505.1 Solanum acaule
GGAATATTGTCATATTTTTTGTGTTTTATTGTGATCATTGCAAAACAGTTAGGTTAATATTTCTATTTAGATATTTATACTTTTACTTGAAAAAAAAACTTAATAAATATTATAAAGATAATTTTATTTGTGGATTTGATTAACAAGTAGTAACATTAACACCATGTAATATTGTTTTGTCGATATTTATGATAATATTTTTAAATTATAATTTATAACTTAATTTAATAATTATAAAAAAATATATAACTTTTAATAAAGTGGGCTAGCCCGGCAAGCCTGTAGCCCACATACTTGTGGGTTGGGCCGACCATTTTCTGGCCCATACCAAAAATGGGCTAGCCTGGCCTGGCCCGTAAAATGTCAAAGCCTGTATGGGTTAGCCCGGATGGGGTGGGCTAGCCCATATTGACAGCTCTAGTTATAAGTAAATAAAATAGCAAAAATCCAGCACAAAGTGTTATAATTGTTAAATACTCCAAGGATTAGTTACTTGGAAATTGAAGACGTAGGAGAAGTCTCAAAACCAAATCTTAATAAGATGGATAAGCAAAACAGAAAAGCAATAATTATTAAATACACTAACCAAAGAAGAATGAATGTTAATGATTGTGTGCCATGAGATATATAATGATAGTATTTTAGATGAAAATAACTTAAACCTAGCACATCTAAGAGATCAATGAAGAGAGAAAAACAAATAAAAGGAAAAGGAAAAAATCTGTGTCAACAAGCAAGCAACATCTACCTGTGAAAATACATATAGTAAAAAGATAAACTGAACAGACTAACACTTCTGGTGAACCTAAACTTATGCGACAAGCAAAATGATATATAATACAGAATTTTGACCCATACAACAGAAGAACTGTTACTCAACAACATATTATAGTCAAATTGTATATTTTTGCTTTGCTTATAGTGTAGGAAGGAACATGTAAGTGAGGCTGAAACAGTTCTACAAACATTAGAATCTTTACAAGATTAGACAGGGCACACTTTTGTTGTTTCTTCTTTTGCTACATTGTACAGTCCCAATAGCACATCCATTGTATGTGTCGTTCTAATTTATAAAATTATTTTACCTTCTAAAAAGATATTCCTATTAGCTACCCTCATTTCCAGCTTTTGACCTGCAGGTTTTGCATACACATCACTAGCAATGTTCCTGACACATACTCTAGTCAGATAAATATCCCACTAGGCAAGGAAAGAGAATATGGCCATTAAATATGGCAATATGCTGCCAACATTAGGCCTAAGGTTTCTGCTCTGCATGCTAACGGAAACAATGTTTTGGCACTTAATTGACAACCATTGTTTATGATCAATGACCTGATACTTTTTAAAATGGCAAATTCCAAATTCAGAAGGAAAAAAAAACTGTAAGTGAAAATAAATACCTTTACAGGGTTGAGCTTTGGGAGGCCTTCAGGGAACCGTTTTTCAAGCTCCTGTACTGCAAGAAAAATACTCTGTCTTGCTTCCAAAGGCCGAAGATCAGAAGGAACAGATATTCTAAGCTTGCTGAGAGAAGAAATTAAGGGTAACTGAACAGGAACCTACAAATTTTAATGGTGTCCCAGAAACAGCCATATAGACTAAAAAATACAACTAATGCTCATAACCTAATTCACTTGTGTGCAATGAAATGAGTATTGGAAAATACAACACAACAGTATAAGATACTCACACATGCATTTCACACTTTTCCCCGGGAGGAGGAGGGCATGGTTTTGGTCGAGAACCATTTTCACTGGAACCCAGATAGCAATGAAGTAACATATCCACAATATTGCCAGTAGCACATGAAGCAGAGAGGGTAGAAGGGAAAGAACCCAATGCTGCTGGAGGCTTCTTCACCACATTGACTACAACACTCCAACCCCAATCTTTTCCACCTTCTCGTACCTTAACCTGCCATTAACAATGCATATGCTTAGTGTATATGCAAAAAAATAAACATGAACCCTCTAATGGAGTTGTCGAAAAAAGGTATTAAGTGAGTGAATTTCCAGTCAACACAAGCAGCAAAACGAAAAAATATACCATAGAAGTAACTTTAGCCTGGACAGTTACCAACTTAACATTCATGTGATACACCATCTGTATTATGTTGGGAATGAACGCAAACTAGCAGCAATGACATTTCCTAAGGAGATATGAACTCCTCTATCTATTTATGCAGTTTCTTTTCTCAGTATGAGTGTATGACTCAGACATTATAAAATATACAGCATCTGGAAATTCAACTTTAATCAATCATTTAAAAGCTATAAACTTTTAACCTTACCTACACATAAGATGTTCTAAACTTCTACATTACCCTCCAAATGTCCTAAATCATGTTCTAACAGGTAAGAGGAGCTGCAATTAAACCTATTTATCAAACAACAGGTAAATGTGGGGGAAATAATCAAGAGAACACATGTACACAAACAAAGAGAGTGGAGGCACAACAATGTCAAAAAATATATTTCGAGAGACTAAACAAAGTTCAAGCCATGAATGAATTACCTAAAAAAGAAAAGGAAAGTCAACCAATCATAGATTGAGTAAAAAAGGGCTAAGTTACATGTCCTGGTTGAATCAGAACTGATAGAATAATAGAATAGATGCCTACAACCACTTACCAGCCTACCTGGAAGAAGAAAATACAGAACCCTTTCAGGCCTTGTTATTTCTGCCATCAATTTTTTCTCAAATTGGGCCATCTTAAGCCTTAGTTTATGATATCCTTCAACCTCAGCCTACAAATTGAACAGATGCAATTATAGGATCTACTGTATAAATAAATGTCATTTAATAAAATGGAAAATAAACAATATACCTCTCGAGAGGGTTGGCACACTGGAAATTTTCATTTGATCTGCCAAACCCTCTTGGCGATCTCCAGACTTGCCTTTCTTCAAATTTTCAGTTTGTTTTGTTCCTTTTTGCATGTTAGTGTCCTTGCTTTGTTCCTTAATCCATATACCTGAAAATTAAGGATTGAACATCAGTTTATGACACAAATTAAGCATTTGAGGACACTAAATCTATAAAAACAAAGCCCTAAATGAGTCCAAATTTAGGACTTATCAACACCCCCAACTTAAACCTTTGCTTGTCCTCAAGTAAAACTCAAGTTCAGTAGTTCAAAAAGAATGTCTCAAACAGTGTTGCCTAAGACTCAACATGAATGCACACAACAAGACTCGACTTACTCATGTAATGATCAATTGTGCACTCAAGTGACTCACCATTATCAAAGATGCTCAAGTTCACAATACTTGCTTCAAATGCAAGTTCAAGCTCAACAAAGATACTCAACTGCCCTCACAACAAAGATGATTTCATATTCACACACAATTCTTCAACAAGTTGTAGTTCCGGAATCACATACGACTCTCACACTCACAAAGATGAACACATGCATGATTTCACCCATAGGTTTGCCCTTATTTTCCAATCAACACTCGTTTCAGCTCACTCAAAATCACAAAGGTCTTTTCAAGGCTTGTAATGGGGCTGAGTGTACATGTATGATCATTTAGGATCACTGGCTGCTACCCTCATGAAGTGTGGCCTGAACATCACATTCCTCCTTTTCTTTAACATTGCAAACATGCTTATAATCCACCCCATTAGTCAATTTCTTATGAACTTCCGGATACCCCATTTCTGTTGCAATTTTCATTACTTATTTCACAACTTTTTCATTTTTTTCTTTGCTTTTTTTCTGTTTTCTCTTTTTTTTTACGTGGGGGTTCTATCTTTTTTCAAAACTATTCTCAAAGGGGGATTTTCTCACACTTCTGTCAAGTGCAACATTGATAAGATCGCTGTCGCATTCCACTGTCTTCCCCCGAACTACCACAGACTCTACTGGTATGAAGGCACTGGCTTTCTTCCTCCCTTAGGATACTAGATCACCATATGTTGTATAGAACTCTCTGACCCAGGTGGGAATGCATGGGCCATGGAGCCTGGTGAATATATCGAACTGGTGGTACCGGAGTGTGTCCCACACAAGAGGGTACCTGTCTATCACTCCATCAGTGGATAAGTGTTTTTCCTCTAGGATGGTTCTCAATCCCTCAGCCTTTAACCGGTTGAGTAACTGGGGAGGAGGACCCTGAACTGGTGGTGCTTGAACCACCATCTGTGCCGAAGCTGGCACTGTATCATCAACAGGAGGGGTAGACTCCGGGATCCTAGACGGATCCGGACGAGCCCTTGCACGAATCTCTGCTCACTGGGTCTGGAGTAATTGCTCATCCTCAGGCTCGGAGAATGAGGCCTGAGAATCCAAGGAATTCCCATCGTTGCTGGAGTTGTGCTCTGGTCTCTCGACTATGGGCGCTTTGCCCTTGACCTTGCCTCCCTTCGGAGGTGCTTTCTTGCCTTTTTTAGAGCAAGCAACTGCTCCCTCATTGATCAGAATGCCCCATACTCGTTTGTGGGGCGGCATTTTACTTTCATCCCAATTGGTCCTAGCCATATATGCAAAACACATCGAAAAGAGTTAGAAAAAGTTCAAGAAATGCTACAGAATTCAAGTTGTAGAAAGACTCACCGAACCAGTCGGTAAGTCACCGAGTGAACTCAACGAGGTCAAGTTTCCCACCAAAAGTTACAGATTCTAACTAAGACAAATCAGGAAATTAAAGGCGATCAAGGGGGACGTTGGTGAAACGCTGAACCGTTCGGCGAGCTCGACCCTGCTTGCCAAACTACCTAACGTGCCAAATTTCAACCTCGTCTCCCTAAATAAAGCCCGAAGCCCCCGAAATCAAAATCAGACACACACATTATGCAATTCATACAAGACCCATAAGATCCATGTCTCTGGGGTACTCAGACTTCCCCCGATTTAACCAAAATTGGCCATTTGATGACTTATGCCCTTAAGAATGACGTCAATCACTCCATCATTGGGCAAAGTACGTCACTTAGTACAATTGGGGGTTACTTAGACTTCACCCAACTAGACCCAACGTAAGATAACCACAACCCAACAATTAACGATCAATTTTGCCGCATAAAACTTAGGAAATCATTATTTTAAACAATTGGCACAATTTTGAAATACAAGATAGGCAATCCAACACATCAAATACGATTCAAACACAGGCCCAACACAAATCATTACAAAATTACCAAAGGCATTCGAGTTCAACTTCTAAACTAGAGTTAGGGGTTCAGAAAACCAACCTTAATGTCGATTGAAGAATTTGATATGTTAGCAGGCAATATAATCCAAATCCGAGCATGAGATCAAGAACAAAAAATGACCAAAAATAGAAAGATATCGAAAATTTAGAGTGTAGGTGAGAGAGTATGGGGTTAAAAATAAGAGAATACAAAAGATTTTGAAAATTTAAACTGTTTGGCCTTTTAAAACCTTTTAGTTCACGACCCTTTCGGTGGTAGTAGTCAACCACGCCGAACCACTCGGTGATGCTCCGATTGCTGACTTACCTCGCCGAGTTTTACAGGACCTCCAGTCAATTTGGGAATCCAAATGGCGGACAAAATCGGGCTCGTCGACCTATTCAGTGATTCACCGATTCATCCATTGGCCCACCGAGTTTTACAGACTCTACCTAATGTTTTTGTGAGTCTAACGATGGTCCAAGTCGGGCTCACCGACCTCTTCGGTGAGTAACCAACTAGACTATTGGCTCGCCAACTAGACTCTTGGTTTGCCAACCTGCACATTCTCAAACACATTCCAATTTTCAACTTGCACAATCAACACCTGTTATTCAAAAGCAAACTTAAAACATTTAAAACTTGGGTTGCATCCTAAGAAGCGCCTTAGTTAACGCCGTGGCACAACGCAAGTACCCATTCAAGCTTTATTTTTAGGGTTTGCCATTGTATCATTAGGCAACCCCCCTTGTTGTCTTGGGTTAAGCTGAGATGAAATTTGACCCATTTGGGTCTCCAACTGCTTGATAGATACTGAGTGAGAAGTTACCGTTTGGTTGAGAGTCGAAACATCCTCATTCATTTCTTTCAAAACTTTATCGAACCCTTCAACCTTGTTGAGAATGCGTGAAAACATGTTTTCCGTACGGCCACCCTCAGAATCTTTGGGTTTTTTATGCTCATGGGGAGGAACATACCTTTCCTTCTCCCCCTCTCTTTCCTTCCAAATGGCATTACGATCATGCCAATCTCTATCACGGTCTCTCTAATCCTCATCTCTATTCAAACCTTGATTACCACCCGGCCTTGGGTAGTTTGCACGATAACCTCCTCCTTGGTTGACTAGGAAGTTCACTTCCTCATTGTACAACACTTCAAATTTGGCTTCCTTGGGGTTTACACCACCAACACCCACAACATTAACACTTCTTCTACCAGCATCCATGACATTTTTGGCGAAGGGAAAAAGTCATCAAATAGCAAATTTTGGCCAAATCAGGGGAAGTCTGAGTACCCTGAGGGCATGGGTAGTATGGTTCTGACCTCAATTGAATGGTGTTTTTGTTTAATTTTGAATTCAAGGGCTGCGGGCTTGATTTTGAGAAATGGTGTTGAAAATTGGCACGTTAGGCCATTTGGCGAGCTGCGTCGAGATCGCCGAGTGGTTCGGCGGTTCACTAATGTCCCCCACAGATCGCCTTTAATTTCTAATTTTTGTTCAGTTTGTTCTGTAACTTTCTGTGAGATGCCTAAACTCACCGAAAGGCCTTCTTGATCACCCTTTCTGTGCCCTAACCCTTAAAATACATTGTAACTTTCGGTGAGCTACTTCTTGCTCGTCGATAGGTGTTGGCGATTCACCGAATAGCCCTGAGCATCACCGACCTGACCTGAAGTTTCGAGAATTTTTGCGTTGGTACTTTCGGCGATCCCGATCTCGCTCGCCAAAGCAATTCGGTGACTCATTGAACAGTTTTGAGAGTCATTTTGCAGCATATAACATGTGTTTTTCTGAGAATTTTCCTAAGTTTTCTCCATTGTTTTGCAGATATGGGTAGACCCAAGGTGTGAGGAAGAGACATGCCACCCCACAAGTGGGCAAGAGCAGTAGTTATAAATGAGGATGCAGCTGTATCAAGGGCAAAGGTATCCAAACTCCCTACAAAGGGAGGAAAATGCAAAGGAAAGGGTAAGATGACCATGGTGGAGTTACCAGAGGCCAGCTCCGACATTGATGGAGTCTACGAGACTCACCTTACTTCATCAGACAAAGAGGGAGAGTCCCAGGATTTTCATGCTTCCATCATCTGAGCCTGAGAATGACTAGCTTTTACAGGCTCGGAGGGTAGAGCTACGCTCTAAGGCAATGCATGATCCATCTAGGATCCCGATTCCTCAGACTCCACCTACAGCTCCCGCACAAACCGTGGTCCCAGCGCCACCAGTACAGGGTCCTTCTCCCCGATCTCTCAATAGACTAAAGGCCGAGGGACTAGGACTATTATGGAGGACAAGAGACTCTCCACAGATGGTGTAGTGGATAGATATCCTATGATTGACGAACCATCAAATCCTACAAATTCAAAATTTTAACTAATCCCTAGGGGCCCTACATTCCTAATTAGATTCGGGAGTTCTACTCGGCCTACGGAGACGTGGTGCCACAAGGCAAGACGAAAGTCATTGCTTTCAAACCAGTTGATTTTGTGATTGTCTGGGGCAAGACAATAAAATGTGAAAGTGAGGACATAAATGTTGTTTTGGGATGTACTTATAACTTCACGGATGACTACAAAAGTATAATTCAAACAAAGACGTTGGATGACTTAAAAAGGTTGGATGGCTCCTCTTCTTTCTGATAGTACCCCTAGGTGGATTGAGACCGGAGTGCTAATAGAGAAGAAAGATCTCAATGTGGCGGCAAGGTATTGGTTCGGGTTTATTAGTAGTACGATCATGCCATCCCAGAATGAGTCTATCCTCCACCACCCAAAGGCGGCCTATCTTGGATCCATTATTGCTAGGAATAGCCTTAATTTAGGTGCAATCATTGAGCAGGAGATGGCCATGAGGGCCAAGAAGCGCCAGACATCTCTTCCCTTTCCAGTGTTGATCACCGAGCAGTGTAGACGGGCTCGTGTTCCTCGTAATGAGAAGAATAATGTGGAGATGACACCCACCTCCTCTACTGACATCCGACGTATTGAAGTCGAGTACCTAAAGGATGAGGCTGAGAGAAGGAGGGCAGCCCCAGTGGACACTTCCCTTGGAACTGATATTAATACACTGCCTGTAGAGGTAGTTTTGCCTACTTCGGCCTCTGGGTCTTCAGGTACCTCTAGCTCCACACCTTCTGAGGCCTCGCATACTTTTGCTTCTCCCCCACCCCCTAGAACTGCTTCTAGTACTACTGGCTCTAAACCTCCGATCACCCAGGCCATGCTGCTCAAGATGGGGCACTTATCCCATTCTACTGATGTGTGTGCCTCCCGGCTAGAGGCCGCAGTTCCCAGGATGATTGAGAGATCTCTCACTGCTGTATTGACACCTTCCAGAGCTTCTATTTATACCCTCACAGTGAGGATAGAGGTGTGTGAAAGAGGCTAGGGAGTTACTCATGAGGTGACGACCTTAAAGGCCGTGATTGCGAAGTTAAGGAAAGATGTAAACCACCTTAAGTCCACTAATATATCTCTGATATTTGGGACAGTGGAGATCCCAGATGATTCGAGTGTAGAGATTCTAGCTTGTTCTGAGGTGCCTCTAGCTACCACTGGAGTTGAGGTTAGAGGTGATGATGCAGCTGTAGAGCCCGAGGATGAGACTAATGAGGAGTAGCTCGGTGGTCAGGAGGTAACTATTTTTGAGGGCTTGACTAACTTGGAAGAGGCTATGGTAGATTCAGTTGTTCTGGCTTCCTTGAGGGATACTTCCATGACAGGCTCCAGTGGAGCCAAGGCTGATGAGATACCGGGCACTAATGCCAAACCTGCGAGTGTGACCCCGGGCACTGATGCCAAGACAGATGGAGTGGCTTAGATGCACACATCACCCAGGCGTAGCCAAGATGACTTTTCCCCTCCCTCTCTATTACCTTTTATACTTTGTTTCTATTTTAGTTGCATTTAAGGAAAACTGATTATTTTTGTTAGGTGGGGTGAGGCATTTCCATACCTACTTCTTGCGATATTGATTTTGTTTTGTGAATATTGGGCTAATTTTATTGATATATATATATATATATTGTTGTGATCTTGATCTTGCAGATGTTTAGCTTGTGGCCCATTGTTTTGAAGTGTTTTGAATTGAAAATGGTTTTTGAACCTAATTTAAAATGTTGCCACCTCTTTTGTGTGTGATTGTGGTTGTTCTTGTGTGAATTTCACTGTCGATTGTGATCAATATCGATGACTCGAATAGTGGTCTTAGTTGAACGAAATGAATGTGCGGCTACGATGAGGCATATAAAGTTATATAGGTAATATGTGAACTTTTAGCATCTCGTTGTGACTAGCCGGTTGTCGAATGAGTCTCTTGTGGTGAACATTGCACGCTAGCTAGAAAGTGTGGAGTCTTGTTAGATATTGGTACCAATTCCTTGTGTGATAAGCTTACTTTGAGCATTATGTGTGATGACACCTAGAATTTACCCCGTTGGTCCGGTTGATTGAGTGATGCAAGCACTTGAAATGATCTTAGGCAAGAATTTTCAAGAGTGAGCCAACTTGAAAAGATACCTCTTTTGTGCCCAACCTTGTGAGATGTGTGAACCTTGGTTGGCACCTTTTGAGCCTTACCACTTTTCTATTGGAAGTAACTTGAGCAATTGTGACCTCTCTTTATTCATTCACCCATAGCTTTCATGAAGTATGGTTTGTTTGAATAGCCAATTTAGGCAAAAAGCCTAAGTTGCGGGTGTGGTGAAAAGAGAAGGAAAGTCAAGAAGTGTGAAAAATCCCCTTTTGTGTGATTCCTTTGATAAAGATGGAACCCCTCCATGTAAAAAAAAAGAGAAAAAAGAAAAGGAAATGAAAAAAAAGAAGAAAGAAAAGAAAAAAGACCAAAAAAGTGGTGAAATAAAGTAGTGAAAATTGCAAAAGAAATGGAGTATTCGATGGTTCATATGTAGTTGAATAATGGGGTGGATTATGAGCATGTTTGAAATGTTAAAGAGAAGGACGAAAATGATGTTCAGACCATACTTCATGAAGGTAGAAGTCACTAAGCCTGAATGACCATACCTTTACACTCAGTTGTTACAAGCCTTGAAAAGACCTTTGTGATCTTGAGTGAGCTGAAACAAATGTTGATTGGAAAATAAGGGCAAATCTATGGGTGAAGTCATGCATGTGTTCATCTTTGTGAGTGTGAGAGACATATGTGATTCTGGAGCTACAAATTGTTGAAGAATTGTGTGTGAATATGGAATCATCCTTGTTGTGAGGGCATTTGAGTGCCTTTGTTGAGCTTGAACTTGCTCTTGAAGCAAATATTATGAACTTGAGCATTTTTTATAATGGTGAGTCACAATTTGAATCTTTGAGTGCACAATTGGGCATTGTATGTGTACTTTGATCTTTTGTGTGCGTTAATGTTTAGTCTTTTGCAGCACTACTTGACACATCCTTACTGAACTGATGATCTTGAGTTTTACATGAGGACAAGCAAAAGTGTAAGTTTGGGGTGTTGATGATTCTGAGATCTAGACTCATTTAGGGCTTTGTTTTAATAGTTTTAGTGTTCTTAAATGCCTAATTTATGCTATAATCTAATGTTTAACCTTGATTTTTAGGTGTATGAGCTAAGGAGCAAGGTAAGGACACTAATAGGCAAAAAGGAACATAAAAAGCTGAAGAAGTGAAAAAAGGCAAGCCTGGTAATCACCAAGACGACTCGGTGACTCGCCGAGTGGCTCTTCAGACCACCTAAAGTTCTAGTGTCCCAGGCTTGAGGGAAGAAACCAAGTCGGCAACAAGAATGGACAGTCGGCGAATCGCTGATCAATTTTGCGATGACAAAATGGATCGCCCAAAGTTACAGGACTTGAGGATGTTGAGAACCAATGCAAAACAACCATGCAAGAGAGCAAAGGGCGGATCGTCGAACCACTCGGCGAGCTCGACTTACCTCACCTAGTGCTTTTCAGGCCAAATTTTGGGCAGCTATAAATTGAATTTTGAACTGGAAATTTATGATGGAGCTATCATTGAGAAAAAGTTTTCTTTTGAGTTTTAGAGTTCCATTGTAGACTTTAAAGCTTTATGGAGGCTCAAGCTTGAAGATTTGCAAGTGGGTCTTTGAATTTAACTTTTGAAAACCATTGTAAAGGCTTGGAGACTATTCCCTAGCTGATAGATAATCTAGTTGGTAATTGTTTTTATCTTTTTATAATGTTTAGCTAAAACTCCAATTTTTGGGGTGTGATTATGTGATTATGGGTTGAATTAGCTTATGGGTATTGATTATTACTAATTTAAATGCCATATTGAAATGGGTTTAATCAGTAGTTGTGTTTTAATCTACGAATTGTAGTTGCAAATGCAGTTCTTACTTTGAGTTCTTATCTTGCTTGAGAAAGAGGTTTTTTAACCAAAGATTTTGATTAATGGTTTGTAGGTATTGGGTTGATGTGGGTTTAGATCGATAGAGTGAATCTTAAACCAAATCCTACCCATCTTGCTCGAGAGAGAGGATGTATTAAAGTTATGGGTTGTTCTTATTTGTTACGCTTGTTGATGATTGAGAGAAATCACTTAAATCAAAGTAGTTGTTCGAGAGAAAGATATTTCAATCATAATTAGCAGTCTTAATTACCCATATAGCAAAATTTGCCTATAATCGATCACATCCCGAGAATTCCTCAATATATTGCTCTTCAGTTTTGTGTGATTGCGTTGTAGCAGATAAATTACAAACCAAAACCCCCCATCTGTAATTTGTGTCACCCCCTTTAGACTAATTTACATGTATTTTTTGATAATTTCTATTTCTATAGCTGATTAGACCATGTTTGTACTTACTAATTGAATTTGAAAACGTACCGCTCCCTGTGGGTCCGATCCCAACTCTTCATTGGGTTTTATACTGCTTAATGATCCTTTGCACCTAGAATTGGATGAGGTGTTCTTGATACGTTAATCATACGCTAGCTAGAAAATGTGGAGTCTTGTTTGATATTGGTACCAATGCCTTGTATGGTAAGGTCGTCTTGAACATTGTATTTGATGACACCTAGTACTTGCCTCGTTGGTCCGATTGACTGAGTGAAGCAAACAATTGAAATGATCTTAGGCAAGAATTTTGAAGAGTGAGCCTATTTGACAATATACTTCTTTGTTGCCAACCTTGTGAGATGTATGAACTTAGCTTGGCACCTTTTGAGCCTATCCCTTTTCTTGGAAGAAACTTGAACAACTTTGACCTCTTTATCCCATCACCTATAACTTTCATGAAGTATTGATATGTTTGCATAGCCAACTTAGGCCAAAATCCTAAGTTGGGGGTGTGGTGAAAAAGAAGGAAAGTCAAAAAGTGTGAAGAATTCCCCTTTGATGGACTATTTTGAAAGAGATGGAACCCCTCCATGTAAAATATAAGAGAAAGAAAAAGAGAAAGAAGAAAGAAACGAAAAATACTGAAAAAGAGCAAGAATTGTGAAATAAAGTGTGTGAACATATTGAAAAATGGGGTATCCGGTGATTCATGTCTAGTTGAATGAATAATGGGGTGGAGTTTAAACATGATTGAATGTGAAAGAGAAGGAGAAAAGAGCGATATTCAAGCCATACTTCATGAAGGTAGAAGCCACTAAGCCTAAATGACCATACCTTTACACTCAGCCCCGTTACAAGCCTTGGAAAGACCTTTGTGATCTTTAGTGAGCTGAAACAAATTTTGATTGGAAAATAAGGGCTAGCTTATGGGTGGAGTCATGCATGTGTGTTCATCTTTCTGAGTGTGAGAGTTGTATGTGATTCCAGAAATTTAAATTGTTGAAGAATTTTGTGTGAATGTGGAATCATCTTTGTTGTAAGGGCATTTGAGTACCTTGGTTGAGCTTGAACTTGCATTTGAAACACGTATTGTGAACTTGAGTATCCTTGATAATGGTGAGTCACAATTTGAATCTTTGAGTGCACAATTGAGCATTGTATGTGTAGTTTGAAACCTTTTGTGTGCATTCATGTTGAGTCTTATGCAACATTATTTGAGGCATCCTTATTTGAAATGCTGATCTTTAGTTTTACTTGAGGACAAGAAAAAGTTTAAGTTGGGGGTGTTGATGAGTCCAAGATTTGGGCTCATTTAGGGATTTGTTTTGATAGTTTTAGTGTCCTAATTTTTCCTATAAATTGAAATTAAAGCCTTGATTTTCAAGTATATGAGCTAAGGAGCAAGGCAAGGACACTACTAAGCAAAAAGGAGCAAAACAAGTTGAAGAAGTGGAGAAAAAGCGATGCTGGTGATCGCCAAGACCACTCGGTGAACTGCCGACTGGATCCTCAGCTCGCCTAATGTTCCAGTGTGACAGCCATAGGGTAAGAAACCAAGTCGGCGACAGAAATGAGCAGTCGGTGAATCGCAGATCGGTTCCACAACAACACACTGGATCACCCAAAGTTACAGGACTTGGGATGCTGAGAACCAATGCAATTTGGCAATGGAAGAGAGCAAATGGCGGATCACCGAACCACTCAGCAAGCCCGTCTTATCTCACCCAATGGATTTTCAAGCAAAATTTTGGGCAACTATAAATTGAGTTTTGAACTCTAAATTTATTATCTTGCAATTATACAATCATTGTGTAGAGTTTTCTTTTGAGTTTTAGAGTTCCACTGTAGACTTTGAAGTTTTTTTAGGCTCAAACTTGAATATTTGCAAATAGGACTTTGCATTTAACCTTTGGAAAACATTGTAAAGGCTTGGAGACTATTACCCAGCTGATGGCTAATCAAGTTAGTAATTGTTTTTACCTTTTTATATTGTTTAGCTAAAACCCCAATTCTTGGGGTGTGATCATGTGATTATGGGTTGAATTAGCTGATGGGTATTTTTAATTGCTAATTTAAATGCTATATTGAAGTGGGTTTAATCATTAGCTATGTTTTAATCTATGAATTGTAGTTGCAAATGCAATTCTAATTTTTAGTTCTTAGCTTGCTTGAGAGAGAGGTTTTGGAACAAAAGCTTTTTATTAATGGTTTGTAGGTATTGGGTTGATATGGGTTCATCTCGAAGGAGTGAATCCTCAACCCAATCCTACTCATCTTGCTCAATAGAGAGGATGTATTAAGGTTGTGGGCTGTTCTTATTTGCTGAGCTTTTGATGTTTGAAAAAAATCACTTGAAGCATAATAGTTGTTCGAGAGAAAACTATTTCACTCATAGTCTAGCCTACCCACTGATATTTAGTTATTTATTAGTAGTTTCAATTACCCAAATAGTGAAATTTGCCTATAATCGATCACATCCCTAGAATTCCTCTCTATATTGATATTTTCCCTTGTTTTGTTTGTGTTGTAGCTTATAGTTGCAAACCAAAACCCCCATCTGGCATTCGTGTCACCCCTTTAGACTTCTTTACATGTCTTTTTCGATAGTTTCTATTCCTATAGCTAATTCGACCACGTTTATATTTTCTGATTGAATTGGAACACGTACCGCTCCCTGTGAATTCAACCCCAACCTTTCGTTGGATTTTATGCTGACTAATGATCGTTTGCACCTAGAATTGGATGAGGTGTGCTTGAAACATTAATTAGATCTTAACCAAAATTCACACTTGCTAAACTTTGCAAAAAGTTGTTGGTCCTTATGAACTTGCAACACAATTCTCAAATGGTGTACATGCTCATTCTCACTCCTCGAATAGATCATAATATCATCAATAGGCACAATTACGAATATATCAAGGGATTGTCTAAACACCCTATTCAATAAATCCATAAATGCCACCGGAGCATTAGTCAACCCAAACGACATAACCAAAAACTCATAGTGACTATACCGAGTTCGAAAAGCCATCTTTTGAATATCATCCCCTCTCACCCTCAATTGGTGATAACCCGAACGAAGATCAATTTTAGAGAAATAACTAGCCCCTTGAAGTTGGTCAAACAAGTCATCAATTCTTGGAAGAAGATACTTGTTCTTAATGGTCACTTTATTCAATTGACGATAATCAATGCACATTCGAAGAGACCCATCTTTCTTTCTAATAAACAACACGGGAATACCCCATGTATCTATACTCGGTAGGATGAAGCCCTTATCCAACAAGTCCTTCAATTGATCTTTTAACTCCTTAAGTTTTGCCGGAGCCATTCTATAGGGAGGAATAGAGATAGGTTGTGTATCTGGGAGAGGTCAATACCGAAGTCTATTTCCCGCTCGGGAGGAATACCGAGCAAAACATCGGGGAAAACATTCAGGAATTTATTAACCACGGGAACCGACTTAAGAGAAGGGGTTTTGGAATCTACATCTTTGACTCTAACAACATGGTAAAAGTAACCTTTCGAGATCATCTTCCTAGCTTTAAGGTAAGACACAAATTGGCCCTTAGGTATCGAATTTCCCCCTTTCCACTCTAAGATAGGCTCATTTGGGAATTGAAATCTAACCACCTGAGTTCTACAATCAATAGAGGCATAACATGCATGCAACCAATCCATGCCAAAAATCACATCAAAGTCTAACATGTCAAGCTCTACCAAGTCAACAAGAGTAACTCTATAGGATAAGGAAATGGGACATCTCCTATAGACACTCTTAGCCACCACAGAATCACCAATAGGGGTAGAGACAAAAAAAGGTTCTAATAACACTTCCGGAGGAACATCAAACCTCATCACCACATAGGGCGTCACAAAAGATAAAGTAGCACCGGGATCAAGCAAGGCACATACATCATATTGAATTTTTTTTAACATACCGGTCACTACATCCGGTGAACTCTCTTGGTCACCTTGGGATTGGAGAGAATATAAGTGGTTTTGCTTTGGAGCATTGGAATTCGAACTGCTAGGAGGAACTTTCTTGCCTTCCATTCCTTTTGCCGCAAGCAGGGCAATCTCTCATTTTGTGACCTCTCTTCCCGTAACTAAAGCATCCATCGGTGCTGGCTAGGCACTTACCATTGTGTTTCTTCCCACATTTGGCACAAGTAGACCTAGCCAAAGAAGATCCACCTCCATTACCTCATTGAGGTTTAGGGTTAGACACCCTATACTTGTTAAACTTAGGTGGAGCATTAAAGGAAATTTGATTGAAAAACCCTTGACAAAACATAGGACGACCATGTCCATCGGATCTAGCATGTGAGAAATTACCATCACTGGTCTTAGCCCTTTTTACATTTCTAGACTTTTCCTTGAGTTTTGATTTTTTAATATTTTGGGCATACACAATAAGACGTGAGATATTCATATCATGGAGGAGCATTGCCATACGACATTCTTTTTCTACCATGTCGGACATGCCTGTCACAAACTTACTCATCTTAGCCCTCAAATCCGCTACCATAGTTGGAGCATACTTGGATAGTTGGGTGAACTTTAAAGCATACTCCCAAACACGCATACTTCCTTGACAAAGGTTAATGAAATCTTGCACCTTAGCTTCCCTCAACTCGAGGGGAAAGAACCTATCAAGAAATGCCAATTTAAACAATTCCCACTACACGGGATCCGCTCCTACTGGTCTCTCTCCCTTCCATTGATCATACCACACTTGAGCAATATCTTTCAATTGGTAAGCAGCTAACTCCTCCTTATCCTCTGGAGTCACCCCCATAATAGCAAGTACCTTATAGACCTCGTCGATTAACCTTTGAGGATCCTCTTCCACTTTAGAGCCATAAAATTCCGGAGGGTTCATCCTTGCAAGTCCCTCACTCTTGAAGTCACCGAATTAACATTAGGATTCACAGGAGCTACAACCTCTCTGTTGGCTTGAGTCACCAAAGCTTGAACCAACATTTGAAAAGTTGACCTAACCTTCACATTTATCGTATTCTCAACCAAAGGATCTATCGGATCTTGAAGAGCTTGAGGAGGAGCTCCTTGTTCCATATTCTCCCTCACATTCCTTCTAGTATTAGCCTTTTGAGAAGAAAGATCCTGAAGAGTATAAGGTAAGGATTCGAAGAGAGACTTTATAGAGTTAAACTCTGTGGCACGACTTAAGAGTAATGAAAGAAATGGAGTTTACTTATCATCTTATAGCCTCTCATTCATAATTGTGGCACGCTTCACACTCATGAACAAGACTCTACTAGACGTGTCTTACGAGACATACTAGGACCATTCTAAACTTTGTGCTCTGATTACCAAGTTTTCATGACCCAGGGGTACCCCCTAGATGTATCAAGGAGTATAGAACCCTGAAGGACTCCATACAAGTTACTTAGTCCTCATAACATAAAGTAGTAGAAAAATAAAGAGTAAAACCAAATTTAAGTCCAAAAGAGCCTTATGGAAAAACATAAGTCAAACTCATGTCTCAACATAGCCATCTATTACAATCGAATAAAAGTGGTTCTAGCCCATACATCATGTTCAAAAAGGAAATACGATAGCGAAACTACAATAAGGAATGCCCGTCCTCAAACCACGAGGACTCACCAAAGTCTGAAACAAATTAAAGTCCAAGCGTTAGCAACTAGAATTTCACCTTGCCTGTCGGACCCTACATTTGGTAGAATGTAGGTAAGAGTATGGGTTAGTACAAAAATGCACTAAGTATGATAGTTATGCTTAAAAAAACATTTAAAACACGCAAAAAGGGACATTTCATTTCATGATATGCAATTTACCACGTTTAAACATCATAATAGAAGTAGTTGGGAAACATCGGTCATATCATCATGGTCAATGCAAAATAAATCATCTTTAAGTCTTTGAACGCACATGAGATACTTCTTTAAGTAACGTTAGTTCATTAGTCAGCTTGTTGTGGGAGAATTAGCCTTAACCAACATAGAGACCATGTGAGCTAAAACATGATCACCCAATCTCTCCCATACCGAAAAAAGTTGTTCTACTTGCCTAAGGTAGAACCATCAACATCTAGCTTAAGTGGATTCACTAGCTAATCAACCTATGTGGGCACATAGTTATGGGATAAGAAGATTGCTACTAGAAACCCGGTCTCTACCAATGGGAGAGCTTCCATCTCATGAGATCCTTCTAGAAACCCGACCTCTACTAATGGGAGAGATTCCATCTCAAGGTCAATATCCACTCGGCGCTAAGCTTAATTCCCACGGAATAGTATTTTCTTACTTATTCTCATTATCCATGGAAAGAGATGTCATCTTGTCAATCCCAGCTTAGTTCATTAGGATAACTCTTATTCATTGATTCAATTAGGTGAGAATAGCCTTTCAACCTATGAATCCTTTCTATGTGAGAAAACCTTTCACATCATGGTTGTAAGTGTTTTATGAGAATATCCTTTCAACAGAACAACAACAACAACAACACTGACACTTTACTCTCAAAGTACCCTTTAGGCATTTACATAGGTTTCATACGATCATGAATAAACTCATGCTTTTCCCTTTCATGGTTCAAAGCTACTTTCAATCACCAAATCTAGAATTGTAAAATTAGATAGGGATTTTATCATAATTTCATGTAATTCTATTAATTCATGCTTTAGACCATAAAACTCATCTTTCGTACTCAATAACCCATCTCTATGAGATCACAAGTTGGAAAACATGGGAGTTTGCATGGGTTCATAGGGGAAACATCATAAAAGCATTGTAAATCATCCATTCATGCATATTTAAACATAATTCAATCATTAAGATAAATAATCTAAAGAACCCATGATATTTGAGGAGAACCCTAGCTAATTGGGGAATTCTACCATTTGAAATAGAGGAATTTGGGGACTCCATGGGTGGAAGGAACCCATGGATGAAAGCTACCATACCTCAAGTCCAATTGCCTATCTTCAATGGAGAATTTGGATCCGTAGCTTCAAACCCTAGTTGAATCTTCTTCTTCTTCTTCAAGTTCTAGAGAGAGAATATTTGGGAGGAGTTGGTTTTCTTTTGGGATTTTTGAAGAATGAATTAAAACGGGGTGAATTTGGGGGTAAAAAGGCTTATATAGGGGTTCTAAATATAGGCAAAACGACATAGTATAGAAACTAATTAATTAGGAAAATACCCAACTGCCCCTAAAATAATAACCGACAGTAGTGACCCACGAACCTAATCGACGGACCATGATCTGTCCCACGGCCTGTCCTGGTGGACCATTGTTTGGGGTCAGAGACCTAATCTTTGGGGTCTCGAACCAAGACCTCCAACCACGGACCGTGGTGTGACCAACGGTCTGTTGGTCAGGTCGTGATCCTAGACCCTCAGAACCCACTTGGGCAAGCCAACCACGGACCACACCTATGGTCCGTGGTCCACTCCATGGGCCATGGGTGGCTAGCGTGGTTTGGCACCTGCAACTTTCTGGAAATTTGCTATTTTGGTCTTTTTGAATATGGGGTGTTACAACCCAACCCCATAGTCATCACCCTAGACTTGAGAGTTTTAGCCACACATCAAAAAAAGAAAAGAGATTAGACCCACGATGTTTTTAGCCATTAATCTGTTGATAATGAGTAAGAATCTTCAATACCCACTTCAAATCCAACCCTCAAAATGTCAATTACAAGATTATCAAAAACTCCAAAACTAAGGAATGTAGAGAAAACGCTCAATCTTAATATCAAAAAGTTAGAATATGTCTAAGTACATCTTTCTCTCTATTTAGCTATTTATAGTTTCCACAAAAATTAGTTGAATTTCATGCGTGACTTGTTCGACATCAGTTGCCGAGCTCGTCAAACACATTCGACGGTTCACCATTTTCCCTTCAGGCTCTTCTTTTCTTGGGCTAAGGATTCACATGTTTGAAACACAGTTGGTGGACCCAACTTAGTCAGAGTTTTTTATTCGGCCAATTGCCGATCACCACCTTATCTGCCTTCCCAATAATCATTTTTACTCTGTAGTCTGTCTCACTCGACGATTAAACTTAACCCGTAGTTTTGCATTCGGTGGATCACCGATTTCCTCTTTCTCCACCGAATTGGCTTGGCAAATTATTGTTTGACACTGTCAACTTTGGCTGATTTTGTTCCTCTTGATGATTCACTTTCTCTTTTGGTGATCTTCAGCTTGGGATTTTCACTTTCATTCAACATTTTTTACCTCTCTTTGTGTTATTTCATTATTGCCTTGTCAATTGGCTTTAGTACCTGCAAAATATGAATATATTATCACAATAAGACATAATTAAGCATTGAGGTCACTTATTGTAGGGATAAAAATGCCTCAAATCAGTGGAAATTCACCATTCATCAACACCACCAACTTAAACATTTACTTCTTCCTCAAGTAAATAAGGAACACAATTAGTTCAACAAAGGTGTCTACAACAGTTCTCAATGTTAGTTAACATATAAGTGACACCACAAGATTACTATCAAGCATATGGAACACTCAATTATGCTCAACGTGCTTGAAATGAGGACTAGCCTGTATCAATCCAGGCTCAAGCTCACCAGTGCTTCCTTTCCTATGAAAAATCATGTTTCAACAAATGCATGCAAGCGCCCTCACATAAAGAATGATTTCATCTCTCACAAATAATAACAACAAAGAAGTTAGGAATAAAAACAACTCTCACTCTTCGAAAGAGAAATACATGCAAGCTCCATCCCATATGTTTGCCCATATTTTTCAATCGTCATACACCCTAGCTTATGCAAGATCTCAAGGGTGTTTTTGGGCTTGTTATGGGATGACGGTAAAGGTATGGTCGATTTGGCTTAGTGACTTCACCCTTTTCAAATCTTTGTTGTACTAATCTTCACCTCTTCTAAAGTTATTTCTATTCTTTTCACTTGGAGTCTCAAACCTCAATTTTTCTCACTCAATTGATTAGACACCCCTTTTACTTCATCACACTTTCTTTTTCATTTCAATTTTCAAACTTTTTCTCACTTTCGTTTATAAGGAAGGGTTCCTTCTTTCTGCAACAAACTTCAAAGTTGAGTCACACTTTTCTTTCTTCACTTTCCGCTTGGCTTTATTTCCTCTTTCCTTTCCACACCTACAACTTAGTCTTTTGACCTAAGTTGTCTATTCAAACAAACCAATGTCTAGAAAATGATTTATGGGTAAGTAGTTAGGTACAATTTGGCTTTAGATGTTTCAACAAGGTCAATAACAAATGGTTTAGGCTCCAATGGTGTCAAAATCGTTGCACATCCTCACAAGGTAGTCACAAAAGGTAAGAATGTTAGGGTTTTTTTTTTCAAAATTTATACCAAAGATCATTTCATGCATTCACCAAAGCTAGACAATTAAACTAACTAGGAAAATTTTAGGAATCGATTAGCATGCTTTCAAGTAGGACCTCACTTCACATGTCATTTCAAACAAAATCATATAGCACTGCTCAACAAAATAAAGAAGTTTGTGTGCGGTGTTCATTTCAAGGCTCACATCAATACACATCTAGTCAACACAAGAATCATAAAGATCATTCAAAAGTAAAGCCATACCGCATTCTTCTTGAAACATCACTACAAAGACATCTCTCATTAGAGAGTACCACCCAAGACATTATTGAACAAAAATGATCCTCAAATCTCGGCCATGATTTCACAAGAAATTTCAATTATTTGATAATCCAATTTTCAAACTCATGGGACATTTTTCTTATAGAGAGATAAAAATGAAACTAAAACCATCCAATGGAGGTGCCTCTCACCCCTCCAAGAAGAAAAATGCAGTGTCCTCAATGCAAACGTTTAAATGAAATAAGAATAGGCAGATTACTCCCTCTCATAAGTAGGAAATGAAGTTGTCATGTAGGCGAAGTATGATTGAATACTGCCGACCAAGTCGGCAAATCGCTAAAATTCATAAATCTGTAGGCTACGCCTTTAGCGATTATGAAATCATTGACTAGTTTGATGAATTAGACGCTAGTCACCGAATGGAATCGGTGCATCGCCAATGCATGATGGTCATCACAAAAGTTTATAGTACTCCACTTAAAATTTTCAGTCAACATGGCAAACTAATCTAGTTTTCCAAACAATTTTGGCGGATCACCGACATAGCCTTTAAGTCGCCAAAGTTGACAAAATTCCCACCTAATTGAGTACCTCAAAGGATAACTCATAGGAGCTTCGCTTCATGGATTCACCGAATCATCGAATGTGTCTTCACTCTGCCTTTTTTTTTCTTTTTCCTTCATTCACAAGTGCCACACATTATTAAAAACCACTACAACATAGGTTGCCTCCCAAGAAGCACTTGATTTAACGTCATGGCACGATGTGGACATGCTCTGAAGCCTCGTCCAAGTGCACTACTTTAGTAACTCTTACATCATGACCTTCTCAAAAATAGACTTTCAAACTTTGGTTGTTTACTTTGAATTTGATACCTTTAAAATCTTAAATTTCAGTCACCCCATTTCCATATACTCTATTCACCTTGTACAAACCATTCAATTTTGATTTTAGCTTTCCCAGGAAAAAAATCAACCTTGAATTGAAGAGGAGAACTGATATACCGTGAGTTTACGGTATTTCTAATGCATTTCACTTACAAGTTGTGTGTGTCTAGGGCCTTTTTATATTGGTTTTTATGTATTTTATCATGTTTTGCAGGAAAGGTGTTCAGGCGCGGAAGTTTAGAGACAGCTGAAGGA
>JAJOOR010026685.1:0-22350 GCA_036250505.1 Solanum acaule
ATTACGAATATGTTGACACTAAAATTATATTTTTCGGAGACGGACCCAAAATTGGGTCTAAAACGGGATTGTGGGACCCACAATTGGAATCCCAAAAATGAATCCGTGAAAACGTCCCAAATACCTTACTAAACTAATACCCCAAAATTTAGCATAAAAAGATGCCTAAAACATAGCAAATCAGCCCCAATAATTAAAATCATTAATAAGTCTTGACTTACGACTGGCAGCACCTTGATCACCAATTTATGGAAAAACGAGACCCTTCCAACCCAAACATATTATACCACGACGATCCTTGCGAAAAACTCTACAAGTTAGCCTCAAGAATGACTCAAAACGGACTTAAGATGAACAAGATCTAACCTTTCAAAGTTCAACAAAAATTCATTCCGAAAATCACTCTAGCAGTAGCTAAATTCGATTCCTTACCTCAAACGAAGCCTCCCCTCGAGTATCTGAGCTCACCTCTAGATTCCCCACGAAATTCTCTTGAAATTATCCTTTTGAATCATCTAATTTGAGCTTAAAATGGAGGAGATATCTATGTTTGAAGATGAGGAAAAAAAGAAAAAAAATGGACGAAAATTGTCCTTAAATCTGGAAATTTCCAGATTTCAACACGCTGCCACGTGGCGTCGCGTGGCTCTACCACGTCACCACCGCGTTAGAATTCAACAACTCTTCAAACTTAAATTTCGACGTTCCGGACTCGTTCGGAGTCGAAAAAACACAAACCATATATGGAATCTGATTGGAAATGATATTTCGAACTCAACGGTGAAGTCGGAATTTCCATTGGAGATCGCTTCGATGAAAAGTGGGTTCCACACCCAGTATCGTTTTGAGCCAGATTTCACAACGGGCATCTAAAGCCTCAGGAAGTGAACAAAGGGTCGTTCTAGACCAAAATCGATATTCCAAAGCAAACCTAGCTGTCAGAATTTTTATCTGAGCACGTCTTCCAAGAAGGTTGACCAAAGTCAACTATAGGCCAAATTGTAGGGGCAAAAATGTGAAATGGCCCTAAACTCATACCGATTGCCTCGATACTTGTGTTGACCATGTTACTAGCCAAATTTGGCCATTCCGAAGCTGATGGAATCGTCAGAATTTTATTCTGAGGTCTTTTACCTGAATTTATGACCGAAGTTAACTTTTCAAGTTATAAAATCTCCAAAACAGGGAAACGGGCCTAAAACCCAAACGAACGACCAGGCGACCGAACAGTCAGTGCCAGCAATTCATAAATGACTTGGGGTCGCTACAGGAACGTTCTAAACGATGGAATGAATGCTTTAATTTAAAAATGACCTGGAGGGTCATTACAATTTAAAAGAAAAAAGATCAAAATTTTACTATTTTTCGTAACTATACGAAAAATATAATAAAATTTAATTTTTACCTATTAAATGTATGAAACATATAAAAAATCAAGAAAAGTACATCAATACACCTCAAAAAATTCTCTTACCGCACCAATGACCTTAGAATATCAAAACAAAAAAATGATCAAAATTTTACTCTTTTTTCATAACTGTCCCAAAAATAACAAAAAAAATTATTTTTTTCTCGTAAATGTCCAAAAGATATAAAAATCAAGAAAAGTGCATCAAAACACTTCAAAAAATTCTCAAAATGCACCAATGACCATTGAATACCGAAACAATAAAAGAACAAATTTTTACTCTTTTTCTTAACTATACGAAATATAACAAAAATTTTAATTTTTCCTTGTAAATGTATGAAAGATATAAAAATCAAGATAAGTACATCAAAACAAATCAAAAAATTCTCATACTGCTCAATGACCTTAGAATATTGAAACAAAAATCAATATTTTACTTATTCTTGTAACAGCCCGAAAAATAATAAAAAATTATATTATTCCTCGTAAATTTACAAAACATATAAAAATCAAGAAAAGAACATTAAAACACCTCAAAAAATTCCCAAACTACACCAATGACCGTAGAATATTGAAAAAAAATATCAAAATTTTACACTTTTTTGAAATAGTTCAAAATATAACAAAAATTTCATTTTTCCTCGTAAATGTCTGAAAGATATAAAAATATAGAAAAGTAAATAAAAACACCTCAAAAAATTCTCAAATAGCACCAATGACAGTATAATATCGAAACAAAAAAATGATCAAAATTTTACACTTTTTCGTCACCTTACGAATAATAATAAAAAAATTTCATTTTCCTCGTAAATGTCCGAAAGATATAAAAATCAAGAAAAGCAAATAAAAACACCTCAAAAAATTCTCAACTTCACCAATAACCTTAGATTATCGAAACAAAAAAATGATCAAAATTTTACTCTTTTTCCTAACAGCCCGAAAAATAACAAAACAAAATTATTTTTTCCTTAAAAATGTACAAAACATATAAAGATCACGAAAGGTACATAAAAACACCTTAAATAAATTATCAAACGGCAGGACTGACCTTAAAATATCGAAATAGAAAAATGGTAAAAAATTTACAATTTTTCGTAACTTTTCAAAAAATATCATAAAATTTAATTTTCCCTCATAAATGTATGAAACATATAAAAATCAAGAAAAGTACATCAATACACCTAAAAATATTCTCAAACTGCAGCAATGAAATTAGAATATCGAAACAAAAAATGATCAAAATTATACTATTTTTCGTAACTGTCCAAAAAATATCAAAAAATTTAATTTTTCCTCGTAAATGTACGAAACATATAAAAATCAAGAAAAGTGAATCAAAACACCTAAAAAAATTCTAAAACTGTTGACCTTAGAATATCAAAACAAAAAAATGATCAAAATTTTACTCTTTCTTGGTAACTATCCGAAAAATAAATAAATAATTAATTTTTCCTTGTAAATGTCAAGAAGATATAAGAATCAAGAAAAGTACATCAAAACAACGCAAAAAATCCTCAAACTGCACCAATGACCTTAGAATATCGAAATAAAAAAATGATAAAAATTTCACTTTTTTTTGTAACTTTCCGAAAAATAACAAAAAAATTATGTTTCCTCGTAAATGTACGATACATATAAAGATAAAGAAAAATACATATAAAGACCACAAAAAATTCTAAAACTGCACCAATGACCTTAGAATATCGAAACAAAAAGATGATCAAAATGTTTATCATATTCGTAACTATTCGAAAAATAACAAAAATATAAATTTTTCCTCGTAAATGTCCGAAAGATATAAAAATCAAGAAAAGTACATCAAAACACCTCAAAAAATTCTCAAACTGCCCCAATGACCCTAGAATTTCAGAACAAAAAAATGATCAAAATTTCACTCATTTTTGTAGTCCGAGAAAATAAGAAACAATTTAAATTTTCCCCGTAAATATATTAAATATATAAAAATCAAGAAATGTACATCAAAACACCTCAAAATATCACAAACTGCACTAATGACCTTAGATTATCGAAATAAAAAAATTATCAAAATTTTACTCTATTACGCAATTGTCCGAAAGATAAGAAGAATATTAATTTTTCCTTGTAAATGTCCAAAAGATATAAATATCAAGAAAAGTACATCAAATCACCTCAAAAAATTCTCAAACTGCACCAATGACCTTAGAATATTGAAACAAAAAAATGATTAAAATTTAACTTTTTTCGTAAGTTTCTGAAAAATAACAAAAGATTTAATTTTTCCTCGTAAATGTCCGAAATATATAAAAATCAAGAAAATTAAATAAAAACACCTCAAAAAATTCTCAAACTTCACCAATGACCTTAGAATATTGAAACAAAAAGATGATCAAAATTTTACACTTTTCCGTAACAGTCCAAAAAATAAAAAAAAAATATTTTTTCCTCGTACGGAAGATATAAAAATAAAATAAAATAAAAAAATCACCTCAAAAAATTCTAAAACTTCATCAATGACCTTAGCATATCAAAAAAAAAAATTGATCAAAATTTTCCTCTTTTTCGTAAATGTCCAAAAAGTAACAAAAAATTTAATTTTTCCTCATAAATGTACGAAACATATAAAAATCAAGAGAATTACATCAAAACACCTCAAAAAATTGTAAAACTGCATCAATGACCTTAGAAGATCGAAACAAATAATCGACCAAAATTTTACTCTTTTATGTGACTTTCTGAAAAATAACAAAAAAATTATTTTTTACTCGTAAATGTACGAAACATATAATAATCAAGAAAAGTACATCAAAACACCTTAAAAATTCTCAAACTGCACCAATGATCTTAGAATATCGAAACTAAAAAATGATCAAAATATTACTCTTTTTCGTACTTGTCCGAAAAATAACAAAAAATTTAATTGTTTCCTCGAAAATGTACGAAACATTTAAAAATCAAGAAAAGTACATTAAAATACATCCAAAAAATTCTCAAACTGCACCAATTACCTTTGAATATCGAAACAAAAAATGATAAAATTTTTACTCTTTTTCTTAATTGTCCAAAAAATTATAAAAAATAATTAATATTTCCTCGTAAATGTACAAAATATATCAAAATAAAAAAAAGTACCTCAAACCACCTCAAAAAATTCACCAATGACTTCGGAATATCGAAAAAAAAAATGTTCAAAATATTAATCTTTTTCATAACTGTCCGAAAAATAACAAAAAATTTATTTTTTCCTGGTAATTGTACGAAACATTTAAAAATCAAGAAAAGTACATCAAAACACCTCAAAAAATTCACACACTTGAGCAATGACATTAGAATATCAAAACAAAAAAATCACCAAAATTTTAATCTTTTTCGTAATTGTCTGATAAATAACAAAAAAAATAATTTTTCCTCGTAAAATTCCAAAAGATATAGAAATAAAGAAAGGTACATCAAAACACCTCAAAAAATTATTAAACTGCACCTATGACCTTAGAATATCGAAACAAAAAATGATCACAATTTTACTCCTTTTCGTAACTGTCCGAAAAATAATAAAAAATTTCATTTTTCCTCGTAGATGTCCGAAAGATATAATTGTCAAAAAAAGTACGTCAAAACACCTCAAAAAATTCTTAAACTACACCAATAACTTTAGAATATCGAAATAAGAGGATGATCAAACTTGTACTCTTTTTCGTAACAATCGTAAAAAGAATCAAAAAAAATTATTTTTTCCTCATAAATGTACGAAACAAATAAGACTCAAGAAAATTATATCAAAACACCAAAAAAAATGCTCCAAGTGCACCAATGACCTTAGAATATCGAAACATAAAGAATGATCAAAATTTATCTTTTTCGTAACTGTTTGAAAAATAACAAAAAACAATTTGCTCGTAAATGTACGAAACATTTAAAATTCAAGAAAAGTATATCAAAAACCCTCAAAAAATTCTCAAAATTTTAAACTTTTGTGTAACTGTCTAAAAATTAACAGAAAATTGAATTTATCCTAGTAATTTTCCGAAAGATATAGAAATGAATAAAAGTAATTCAAAACACCTCAAAAAAATCTTAAACTGCACCAATGACCTTAGAATATCGAAACACAAAACGATCAAAATTTTACTCTTTTTCATAACTATCCGAAAAATAACGAAAAAAATTATTTTTCAACGTAGATATCCGAAGGATATAAAAATCAGGAAAAGTGCGTCAAAACACCTCAAAAAATTCTCAAACTACATCAATGACCTTAGAATATCGGAAAAAAAAATGGATAAAAAATTTACACTTGTTTGTAACTATCAGAAAAATAACAAAAAAATTATTTTTTCCTCGAAAATGTCCGAAAGATATAAATATCAAGAAAAGTACATTAAAACACCTCGAAAAATTCTAAAACTACACCAATTACCTTGGAATATCGAAACAAAAAGGAAATCAAAATTTTCAGATTTTTCGTAACTGTCCGAAAAATAAAAAAATATTTATTTTTTCCTCGTGAATTTACGAAACATATAAGAATCCAGAAAAGTACATCAAAACACCTAGAAAAATTCACAAACTGCAGCAATATCCTTGGAATATCAAATTTAAAAATGATCAAAAATTTTACACTTTTTCGTAACGGTTTGAAAAATAACAAAAAAAATAATTTTTCCTCGTAAATTTTTGAAAGATATAGAAATAAAGAAAAGTACTACAAAACACCTCAAAAAATTCTAAAACTGCACCAATGACCTTTAATGATCCAAATATTACTCTTTTTCGTAATTGTATGAAAAATAACTAAAAATTTATATTTTCCTCGTGAATGTACGAAACATATAAAGATCATGAAAAGTACATCAAAACACCTCAAAAAATTCTCAAATTGCACCAATAACTTTAGAATATCGAAACAAACAAATGATCAATTTTTTCTTGTACGAGTACGAAAAATAACAAAAAAATTAATTTTTCCTCGTAAATATATGAAACATATAAATATCAAGAAAAATACTTCAAAACACCTCAAAAAATTCATAAACTACACCAATGACCTTAGAATATCGAAACAAAAAAATTATCTAAATTTTTCTCTTTTTCGTAACTGTCTAAAAATTAACAAAAAAATTAATTTTTCCTCATGAATGTACGAAACATATAAAAATCAAGAAAAAGTACATCAAAACACATCAAAAAATTCTCAAAAAGCAGCTATGTCCTTAGAATATCGAAACAAAAAATGATCAATATTTTACTCTTTTTCGTAACTTTAAAAAAATAACAAAAAAATTAATTTTTCCTCATGAATTTTTGAAAGATATAGAAATAAAGAAAATTACATTCAAAACACCTCAAAAAAATTTCAAACTGCACCAATGACCTTAGAATATCGAAACAAAAAGATGATCAAAATTTTACACTTTTTCGTAACAGTTCGACAAATAATAAAAAAATTAATTTTTCCTCCTAAATGTACGTAACATAAAAAAATCAAGAAAAGTAAATTGAAACAGCTCAAAAAATTCTCAAAGTTCACCAATTACTTTATAATATCGAAACAAAAAAATGATCAAAATTTTACTATTTTTCTTAACGGTCCGAAAAATTACAAAGAAAATAATTTTTCCTCGTAAATGTATGAAAAATATAATAAATCAAGAAAAGTACATAAAAACACCTCAAAAAATTCTCAAACTACAGCAATGACATTAGAATATTGAAAAAAAAATGATCAAAACTTTAAACCTTCTTGTAACTGTCTGAAAAAATAAACAAAAATTAACTTTTTCCTAGTAGATATTCGAAAGATATAAAATTCAAGAAAAGTACATCAAAACACATCAAAAAATTCTCAAACAGCACCAATGACCTTAGAATATCAAAATAAAAAAATGATCAAAAATTTACACTTTTGGGTAACTGTACGAAAAATAACAAAGAAATAAATTAATCCTCGTAAATGTACGAAAAATATAAAAATCAAGAAAAGTATATCAAAACAGCTCAAAAATATTCTCAAACTGCACCAATGACCTTAGAATATCGAAACAATAGGTTGATCAAAATATTTACACTTTTTTGTAAATGTCTGAAAGATATAAAAATCAAGAAAACTACATCAAAACACCTCAAAAAATTCTCAAACTGCACTAACGATCTTAAAATATTGAAACAAAAAAATGATCAAACTGCATCAATGACTTAGAATATCGAAACAAAAAAATAATCAAAATTTAAATCTTTTTCATATCTGTCTGAAAATGACAAAAAATTAATTTTTCCTCATAAATGTCCAAATCATATAAAAATCAAGAAAAGTACATCGAAACCACTCAAAAAATTCTCAAACTACAGCAATGACCTTAGCATATTGAATCAAAACAATGATCTAAATTTTAATTTTTTTCGTAAGTTTCCAAAAAAGACAAAAAAATTAATTTTTCCTCATAAATGTACGAAACATATAAAAATCAAGAGAAGTACATCAAAACACCTTAAAAATTCTCAAACTGCACCAATGATCTTAGACTATCGAACTAAAAAATGATCAAAATTTTACACTTTTTTGTACTTGTCTGAAAAATAAAAATAAAATAATTTTTTCGTCGTAAATGTACCAAACATTTAAAAATAAAGAGAAGTACACCTAAATACCTCTAAAAAATTTTCAAACTAAACCATTTACCTTATCGAAATAAAAAAATGACCAAAATTTTACACTTTTTCTTAATGGTTCGAAAAATAATTAAAAAAAAAAAATTCCTCATAAATGTACGAAATATATCAAAATCAAAAAAACTACATCAAAACACTTCAAAAAATTCTCAAACCGCACCAATGATCTTAGAATATTGAAACAGAATATGATAAAAAATTTGCACTACTTCGTAGCTATCCGAAAAATTAAAAAATAATATTTTTTCCTCGTAAATGTACGAAACATTTGAAATTCAAGAAAAGTACATCAAAACCCTCAAAAAATTCTCAAACTACACCAATGACCTTAAAATATTGAAACAAACAAATAATCAAAATTTTACTATTTTTCGCATTTTTCCGAAAGATACCAAAAAAATTAATTTTTTCCTTGTAAATGTCTGAAAGAAACAAAATTCATGAAGAGAACATCAAAACACCACAAAATATTCTCAAACTAAACCAATGACCCTAGAATATCGGAAAAAAAAAAGATCAAAATTTTACTCCTTTTTGTAATTGTCAGAAAAATAAAAAAAATTAATTTTTTCCTCGTAAATGCCCGAAAGATACAAAAATCAAGAAAAGTAAATAAACACACCTCAAAATATTCACAAACTTCATCAATGACCTTTGAATATCGAAACAAAATGATCAAAATCTTATACTTTTTTGTAACTGTCCGAAAAATAACAAAAAATTAAATTTTACTTCATAAATATAAATAAAATTAAAAAATCAAGAAACCTACATCAAAACACCGCAAAAAATTCTCAAACTGCACCAATGACCTTAGAATAGCGAAACAGAAAATCGATCAAAAATTACTCTTTTCCGTAACTGTCCAAAAAATTTTAAAAAAATATATCTTTTTCTTGTAAATGTATGAAACATATAAAAAACATGAAAAGTACACCAATGACTTTAGAATATCGAAAAAAAATGTACAAAATTTTACACTTTTTCGTAACTGTCCGAAAAATTACAAAAATAATATTTTTTCTTTGTAAATGTCTGAAAGATATAAAAATCAAGAAAAGTACATAAAAAACCTCAAAAAATTCTCAAACTGCACCAATGATCGTAAAATATTAAAAAATTCACATTTCCTCGTAAATGTCCGAAAGATAAAAAAACTCAAGAAAAGTACATCAAAACACCTCAAAAAAATCTTAAACTGCACCAATGACCTTGGAATATCGAAACAAAAAAATAATCAGAATTTTACACTTTTTTGTAATTGTCCGAAAAATAACAAAAAAATTAATTTTTCCTCGTAAATGTACATATAAAAATCAAGAAAAGTACATCAAAACACCTAAAAAAATTCTCTAACTGTACCAATGACCTTAGAATATCCAAACAGAAAAGTGATCAACATTTTACTCTTTTTCGTAACTGCCGAAAAATAACAAAAAAATCAAAATTTTCTCCTAAATATCAAAAAGATATAAAAATCAAGAAAAGAACATCAAAACACCTCAAAAATTCTCAAACTGCACCAATGCCTTAGAATATCAAAATAAAAAAAATGATCAAAATTTTACTCTTTTTCATAACTATCCAAAAAATAACCAAAAAATATAATTATTCTTCGTAATTGTTCGAAACATAGAAATATCAAGAAAAGTACATTTAAACACATCAAAAAATTCTCAAACTGCACCAATGACCTTAGAATATTGAAACAAAAAAAATCAAAATTTTACTCTTTTTGTAACTCTCTGAAAAATAACAAAAAAATATAATTTTTCCTCATAAATGTTTGGAAGATATAAAAATCAATAAAATTACATCAAAACAACTCAAAAATTCTCAATCTGCACCAATGACCTTGGAGTATTGAAACGAAAAAATGATCAAAATTTTACACTTTTTCCCGATTGTCCGAATAATAACAAAAAAATTATTTTTTTCTCGTAAATGTTCGAAAGATAAAATTATCAAGAAAAGTACATCAAAACACCTCAAAAAATTCTCAAACAACACCAATGACCTTAGAATATTGAAACAAAAAAATCAATATTTTACTCTTTTCCATAACTGTTTGAATAATAAGAAAAAAATTAATATTTCCTCGTAAATGTCCGAAAGATATAAAAATCAAGAAAAGTAAAACAAAACACCTCAAAAAATTCTCAAACTACACCAATAACCTTAGAATATCGAATAAAAAAATGATCAAAATTTTACACTTTTTCGTAACTGTTCGAAAAATAACAAAAAAAATTATTTTTCCTTGTAAATGTAAGAAACATATCAAAATCAGGAAAAGTACATCAGAACACCGAAAAAAATTCTCAAATTGCACCAATGACTTTAGAATATCGAAACTAAAAGTGATCAAAAATTTACTCTTTTTAGTAACTGTTCGAAAAAAAAATTAGTTTTTCCTCGTAAATGTACGAAACATATAAAAATCAAGAGAAGTACAACAAAACCCCTCAAAAAATTCTAAAACTCCACCAATAAACTTAGAATATCGAAACAAAAAAATGATCGAAATTTTATTCTTTTTCCTATATGTCCGAAAAATAAAAATAAATTTAATTTTTCCTCGTAAATGTATGAAACATATAAAAATCAAGAAAAGTACATCAAAACACCTTAAAAAATGTTAAACTACACCAATGACCTTAGAATACCGAAACAAAAAAGTGAAATAAATTTTTCTCCTTTTCGTAAATGTTCGAAAAATAACTAAAAAAATTATTTTTCCTTGTAAATTTCATAAAGATATAGAAATAAAGAAAAGTACATCAAAACACCTCAAGAAATTCTCATGAAAATTACATCATAACACCTCAATAAAATTCTTAAACTGCTCTAATGACCTTAGAATATCTAACCAAAAAGATGATATGAATTTTACACTTTTTCATAAGTGTCCGAAAAATAATAAAAAATTTAATTTTTCCTCGTAAATGTTTGAAAGATATTAAAATCAGGAAAAAATGTCAAAACACCTCCAAAAAATTTCAAACTGCAACAATGACCTTAGAATATCGAATAAGTAAAAGATCAAAATTTTTCACTTTTTCATAACTGACAGAAAAATAACAACAAATTTAATTTTTCCTCATAAATGTTCGGAAGATATAAAACTAAATAAAAGTACATCAAAATACCTCAAAAAAAATTAAAACTGCAACAATGACCTTACAATATCGAAACTAAAAAATGACCAAAATTTAATTATTTTTCCTAATTGTTCGAAAAATAACAAAAAAAAAAAAATTTCCTCGTAAATGTCTGAAAGATGTAAAAATCAAGAAATGTACATCAAAACATCTCAAAAAATTATAAAACTGCACTAATGACCTTAGAATATCAAAACAAAAAATGATCAAAATTTTACTCTCTTTGGTCACAATCCAAAAAATAACAAAAAATGTAATTTTTCCTCGTAAACGTCCGAAATATATAAAAATCAAGAAAAGTACATCATACGCACCTCAAAAAATTCTAAAATTCCACCAATGACCTTAGAATATCGAAACAAAAGACTATTCAAAATTTTACACTTTTTTGTAACTGTCCCAAAAATAACAAAAAAACTAATTTTTCATCCAAAATGTACGTAACATATAAAAATCAAGAAAAGTAATTTAAAACAACTCAAAAAATTCTAAAACTGCACCAATAACCATATAATATCGAAACAAAAAAATGATCAAAATTTTACACTTTTTTGTAGCTGTTCGAAAAATAACAAAAAATTTAATTTTTCCTCCTAAATGTATGAAACATATAAATATCAAGAAAAGTATATCAAAACACCTCAAAAAATTATCAAACTGAAACAATGACCTTAGAATATCGAAACACAAAAATGATCCAAATTTTAAACTTTTTTGTAACTGTCCCAAAAATAACAAAAAAATTAATTTTTCCACGTAAATATCCGAAAGATATAAAAATCAAATACATATAAAACCACCTCAAAAAATTCTCAGACTGCACCAATGACCTTAGAATATTGAAACAAAAAAAATGATCAAAATTTTACACATTTTCGTAACTGTCCAAAAAATAACAAAAAAATAAATTTTTCCTCGTAAATGTACGAAACATATATAAATCAAGAAAAATACATCAAAACACCTCAAACATTCTCAAACTGCACCAATGACCATAAAATATCAAAAAAAAATAAATGATTAAAATTTTATTCTTTTTCGGAACTGTCCGAAAAATAACAAAAAAAAATATTTTTTTATCGTAAATGTACGAAACATATAAACGTCAAAAAAGTACATCAAAACACCTCAAAGAATTCTCAGACAGCACCAATGACTTTAGAATATCAAAACAAAAAAATGATGAAAATTTTAAACTTTTTTGTAACTGTCCGAAAAATAACAAAATAATTAATTTTTCCTCATAACTATCCTAAAGTTATTAAAATCAAGAAATGTACATCAAAAAGACTCAAAAAATTCTCAAATTGCACCAATGACCTAGAATATCTATTAAAAATAATCAAAATTTTACTCTTTTTTCGTAACTGTTCCTAAAATAAAGAAAAAATTAATTTTACCTTGTAAATGGATGAAACATATAAAAACCAATAAAACTACACCAAAACATCTCAATTAATTCCCAAACTACACCAATGACTTTAAAATATCGGGAAAAATGATGAAAATTTTACACTTTTTCGTAATCGTCCGAAAATTAACAAAAAAAATAATTTTTCCTCGTAAATGTACGAAACATATAAAAATAAAAAAAAGTGCATCAAAACTCCTCAAAAATTTCTCAAACTTTACTTATTACCTTAGAATAATGAAAAAAATGATCAAAATTTTACAATTTTTCGTAACTGTTCGAAAAATAACAAAAAAATTAATGTTTCCTCATAAATGTCCGAAAGATATAAAAATCAAGAAAAGTATTTCAAAACACCTCAAAAAATTCTCAAACTGCATCAATGACCTAAGAATATCGAAACAAAAAAATGATCAAAATTTTAATCTTTTCTATAACTGTTCGAAAAATAACAAAGAAAATAATTTTCTTCTTAAATGTACGAAACATATAACAATCAAGAAAAGTACATCAAAACAACTCAAAAAAATTTCAAACTGTACCAATCACCTTAGAATATCAAAATAAAAAAATAATCAGAATTTTACTCTTTTTTGTAACTATCTGAAAAGTAACAAAAAATTAAATTTTTCCTCGTGAATAAACGAAACATATAAAAATCAATAAAAGCTCATCAAAACATCACAAAAAATTCTCAAACTGCACCAATGACCTTCTTAGAATATCGAAAAAAAAAATGATCAAATTTTTACTCTAATTCGTAACTATCAGAAAAATAACAAAAAACTTAATTTTTCCTCGTAAATGTACGAAAGATATAAAAAACAAGGAAAGTACATCAAAACACCCCAAAAAATTCTCAAACTGCACCAATGACCTTCGAATATCGAAACAAAAAAGTTATCAAAATTTTACTCTTTTTCGTAACTATTAGAAAAATAACAAAAAAATTAATTGTTCCTCGTAAATGTACGAAACATATAAAAATCAAGAAAAGTACTTCAAACACCTCAAAAAATTCTCAAACTGCACCAATGACCTTACAATATCGAAGAAAAAAATGATCAAAAGTTTACTCTTTTTCATAACTTTCTGAATAATAAGAATTTTTTTTTACCCTCTTAAATGTACGAAACATATAAAAATCAAGAAAAGTACAACAAAACACCTCAAAAAATTCTAAAATTGTACCAATGACCTTAGAATATCAAAACAAAAAAATAATCAAAATTTTACAGTTTTAATAACTGTCCGAAAAATAACAAAAAAGTTAATTTTTCCTCGTAAATGTCCAAAATAAAAATAAAATAAAAACATCAAAACACCTCAAAAAATTATCTAACTGCACCAATGACCTAAGAATATCGATTAAAAAAATAATCAAAATTTCACACTTTTTCGTAACCGTCTGAAAATAACAAAAAAAATAATTTTTCCTTGTAAATGTACGATTCATAAAAGATCAAGAAAAGTATATCAAAACAACTCAAAAAATTCTCAAACTGCACCAATGACCTTAGAATATTGAAACAAAAAAATTGATTAAAATTTACAATTTTTTATACTGTCCGAAAAATAACCAAATTTTTTTTTTATCGTAAATGTACGAAAGATATAAAAAATCAAGAAAAGTACATCAAAACACATCAAAAAATTCATAAACTGCACCAATCACCTTAGAATATTGAAATAAAAAATTGATCAAAATTTTACACTTTTTTGTAACCGTCTGAAAAATAACAAAAAAATTGATTCTTCCTCGTAAATGTACGAAACATATAAAAATCAAGAAAAGTACATCAAAACACCTCCAAAAATTCTCAAACTGCACCAATGACCTTGGAATATCGAAACAAATAAGTGATCAAAACTTTACTCTTTTTCGTAATTGTTCGGAAAATAACTAAAAAATTATTTTTTCCTCGTAAATGTACAAAACATATAAAAATAAAGAAAAGTATATCAAATGTAATGACCATCAAGGTCATTTCTGTGTATTCACCTTCTTTTCGTCGGTTAGTGCTTTCCTACAGTGACCTTAAGTCATTTATGACTTGCTGGCACTGATAGTTCAGTCGCCTGGTCGTTTGTTTGGATTTTGTGTAGCTTTCAGTCTTTTAGAGGCCTTGAAGCTTGAAAATTGACTTTTAGTCAGTTCATTAGGAAAATGGCCTCAGACGGAATTTTGACGTTCCATCAGCTCTGTAATGACCAAATTAGGCTAGAAGCATGGTTGACCCGAGTCATGAGTCTTTCGGTGCGGGTTTAAACCATTTTTAGCATTTTAGCCTTGAAAATTGGCCAGCGGTTGACTTTGGTCAACATTCTTTGAAAATGTGTCCGAATAAAAATTCTGACAGCGTGGTTACCCCTGAAATGTCGAGTTTGGTCTAGAACAACCTTTTGTTCGACTCCCGAGGCCTCTGGACTCATTTCGAGCCCCTCAGTGGATTTTGGTTAAAAATGGCCTTTCGAAGTGGGACCTACTTTTAATCGAGATGACCTCTGATGGAAATTTTGACTGCGTGTCGAATTTAGTAGGGTAGCAAATCAATTTTATTTTTATTGGGTTTCGAACGAATCACGAGCACCCCGTTGGAGATTTTAAAGTTGGCATAAAAAAAAAGCTTTTCAGCTGATATATATAGTTGGTGCAGGTCATTTCAGCCTCATTTCTCAACTTCAAACCTTCATAACTCTCTCATTTCAAGTTCGATTTTAGTGATTCGAAGGTCCATCTTGTGGGTTTTTTTTGCAAGGAACGCGTTGGTGAGCTCGGAAACTGATTTGGGGACTCCGTTTGAGGTAAATTTTGTGAAATACCTGTTGCCACGACCCTTTTTGTGAGCTTGATTTTGGGATTTTTTGAGACTTGATATCTCAGCCATTTTAGGTCTGATTTCGGTGATTCTTGGGGCTATCTTGAGTGGTTTGGCCTGGTGGAATTCGAATTTGAAGCTTCATTGGAGGTAAGAATTATGTTTAAGCTGCTGCCATAGCTCATTTTCGAGCTCAATTTTTGGGAAATTTTGGAAGATGATTTCTTGGCCATTTTAGGTCCGAATTTGGTGATTCAAGAGCTTAGATTGTGGGGTTTTTCGTGAGGATCGTCTTGGTGTGGTTCATTTCAGTAGTTAGGCCCTCATTTCTGGTAATTTCTTGTAAATAATAGCTACCATTGTTGTTCATTTTTTAGCTTAATTTTGGGTTTTTCGTTGCATGTTCGTGTTGGGACTGTTCCTAGCCCCGAATTGTATTCCAATTTGGAATACAAGCAGAGAGCTGTTTAGAACCTACTTTTGGGGTAATTTCGGAATTTTTGGCGTAGGTCCCACTTTCCCCATTTTTGACCGCTAAATTGGTCCACCTTCGTTTCTTGCGAATTTAGTGTCTAAGCGACCATAATGATGTTGTGATTCTATTTTTGATAGCGTGGCAGCGATCCGAGGCTGTTCGAAAGGGAAAAACTTCGGCAAAGTAATTTGGAGCGCATGTTCGGCCTACAGGTAGGCTATGACTTCTCTTTTCTTTTAAATTGAGTTTGAATATGTGAGCGTATGCGGATTTACATGAATATTGGGGTGGGGAACTAGATTAGCATGCTATGTTTGATAAAATTCATATTTAGCTGTCTCCGGGTTCAGCGGTTACTTGAATTGTTATATTTGATCATCCTTGCTTCCTTGATTTGCCTGGTTTTGACTTATGAGTTATATTGGAGCATGTTTGGCCTTAGTCTAGACTTAGACTAGTGATGCCATAGACTCACAATTATTCAAAGTCGATAGATTATATTATTTCTCCCGGTGTGACTTTGAACGGCGTAGGTCCTAGTAGACTGATATAGTAGACTTGGGTCTGATAGAGATAAGCCTTAGCTAGGCATTGACTCATCTGTGGGGCCTTAACATCTATAATTCCGATATGATCCATACTTTCTGCATTTCCGACCGCCCTCTGGGCCCGTTCGGCGATACATTTGGCAGCTAAACAAGGTGACAGTGAAGAACCGTTACCCCCTGCCTTGCATTGTCGACTTTTTTTATCAGCTCTAGGGCGCTGTTGTGTTTTTTAAGATCGACTTGAGGTCCGGGTACCATCAGCTGAGGATTAGGGAAGCAGATATCCGTAAGACCGCATTTAGGACTCGTTATGGCTATTATGAGTTCCTAGTGATGTCCTTTGGGCAGACTAATGCCTCTGTTGCTTTCATGGATTTGATGACCCGTGTATTCAAGCCCTATCTGGACTCCTTCGTTATACTTTTCATTGAAGTATACTCGCGGAGTAGAGAGAAGCATGCGCAACATCTGAGGATTGTGCTCTAAACTTTGAAAGACCAGCGACTTTATGCCAACTTCTCAAAGTTCGAGTTTTGGTTGGAGTCTGTGACATTTCTAGGGCACGTAGTGTCCAAGGATGGTATTATGGTGGATCCGATGAATATTGAGGCCATTCGTGGTTGGGCTAGGCCTACTTCTATGACTGAGGTTAGGAGCTTCGTTGGACTGGCTGGATACTACAGGCGTTTTGTTGAGGGTTTCTCCATTATTGCTGCACCTTTGACTCGATTAACTCGCCAGTGTGTTCCTTTTGTGTGGTCTAAGGAGTGTGAGTTGGTCTTTCGGAGGCTCAAGGAGTTGCTTACTACCGCTCATATCCTGACTCTTTCAGTTGAGGGCGAGGGCTTTACCGTATATTGTGATGTTTTCGGTGTTGGTAAAGGGTGTATTTTGATGCAGCGGGGACGGGTTATTGCTTATGCTTCTCGACAGTTGAGAGTACACGAGTGCAACTACCCCACTCATGATCTAGAGTTGGCGGCGGTAGTATTCGCGTTCAAGCTTTGGAGGCACTACCTATATGGGGTTCACTGTGAGATTTACACCGACCACCACAACCTATAGTACATTATGAGTCAGAGGGATCTTAATTCTAGGCAGCGACGCTGGATTAAGCTTTTGGCAGACTATGACCTCTCTATTCTCTACTATCCGGGCAAGGCGAATGTAGTAGCGGACGCCTTGAGCCCCGAAAGCAGGGAGTATGGGTAGCTTGGCTTACTTGCCTACTGTGGAGTGGCCCCTGGCTTTAGACATTCAGTCTCTAGCTAACATGATGATCCGATTAAATATTTGAGACTCTAGGTGAGTATTGGCCTTTATCGGGGCTTGTCTTCTCTATTTGATCGGATTCGTGCCAGACAGTACGCGAATGAGTCATTGGCAGCCCTAAGAGACCGGGTGTTACAGGGTAATGGTGGCCATTCTACTATAGACTCAGATGGGATTCTCCGGTTTGACGGCCATTTGTGTGTTCCTATAGTTGGGGGCTTGATTCAGTTGATTCTTCACGAGGCCTATGATTTCAGATACTCTATTCATCCGGGCACAACAAAGATGTATCGAGACTTGAGGAACCATTAATGGTGGAACAACATAAGGAGAGATATTGCTGAGTATGTGTCCGTTGCCTTAGTTGCCAGCAGGTGAAGGCCGAGCATCAGAGGCCTGGTGGGGAGTTTGAGAGATTACCCATTCCCGAATAGAAATGAGAGCGTATCACCATGGACTTTGTGATCAATTGACCAAGTCCGCTCACTTCCTCCCAGTTCGATCTACATTCAGTGCAGAGTTGTTGGCCCGTTTTTATATTCAGGAGATAATCCGTCTTCATGGTGTGCCAATGTCCATCATATCAGATTGAGGGTCTCAATTTACATCCAATTTCTAGAGAGCATTTCAGAGAGAGTTGAGCACCAGGGTTGATCTCAACACTGCTTTCCACCCACAGACTGAAGGCCAGTCGGAGCGCACTATTCAGGTCTTGGAGGACATGTTGTGTCACGCCCCAAACTCAAGGGGGGCAACTGGCTCCTAATGCCAAAACTCAGGCCCGAGGCGACCCTACTGAACCATTTGCTACTAGCGCATGGCAGCCACACGCAATCAAGAAAACAAACAAGTATATCTCGGCTTAAAACTAAACCCTCGGCCGACAAGGCCCCTGTCAACAGATTTATAAAAGAAACAGCTACTCCCAAGATTTTATATAAAGAAATAGTCAACTAGCACAGAAGTCCTGATTGGGCCGTCAAGGCCACCATTATCTCTATACCAAAACTGAAAGCATGTATATATCAAGACAATGCATCACACAACTAATAAGCTTCAGCAAACCAACAAACTAGGCCATCATGGCCATAACATAGCTACAAATCCCACACACTAGTATGCAAGCCTCTAAGAGTAGAAAAGATTGGTGGGATAGGGCCCCAGCCTACCTATAAAAATATATACAACAAAAGCTAACAAACCTCCAAACTCTGGCAGCTCCGGAGAAAAGGGGCTAGCCAACCGGATAAAAGTTCTTGCTGTTGAGGAGGTCTACTCGGTCGTCTGTCAGGACCTGCATGCATGAATGCAGCACCCCCAGGTAATAGGGCGTTAGTACAAAATAATGTATAGAGTATGAAAGGCAATATACTATGAGCAGGTATCCTAATATACTAGAATAATCCAATAAATAAATCAAGGATAAGATAAGTGTACTGACTTGCTCTTAAATCTAAACTTATCAAAAAAATAATAAAACAACAACCTAACCAAGCCCTTATAAGCTCGGCAGGTACAAACAACACACAAGACCACCTACTCAAGTCCCCATATTCAAGGAAGGTGCCAATCAGTCTATATACCCCTATCAGGAGTCCCCTAGCCCTGTAGGCAGTCACATAGCCCTCTTAGGCATTAATATAGCTTCGTAGGCAGCACATAGTTCTCTTAGGCATCAACATAGCTTATAGACAACTCATAGCCCTCTTAGGCAACAACATGGCCCTGTAGGAAGCACAAAGCCTTCTTAGGCGTCAATATAGCCATGTAGGCAACTCATAGCCCTTCTAGGCATCAATATATCCCCATAGGCAACTAATAGCCCTTTTAGGCATCCATATAGCCCCGTAGGCAGAACATAGACCTTTTAGGCATAAATCACATTCCTGCAGCTAACCACAATAGCCCCAAGGGCAACAATAACAATCCAATTGCTAAAAACGAGCAATTTAGTTATAAGCAACCTATACAAATAGCCTCTAAGTCGTGTCCAACATAGGGACACTACTAACTGAATAAGAATCCCGACAAGGGAGGATTATATCAACTCAAGTAGCCAACAATCAACAATAATGGCTACAAGTATATCAAAGATAACAACCCAATTACATTGCTCCTAAGCTTTTAAGGAAACATGCTGTAAGTAGGGAATAACCTTAACATACCTTTCCAATGAACGCTCAAAAGACCGTAGTTCCTTCACGAAAGTTGTTCCTTATGTTCTAAGCTTCAAAAATACTATATATACACAGCTGAAATGCACCTATAAACAATTCATAATTAATCTTAAATCGGCAGATTTACCATATTGCCCCAACTTGTCGAAACGTCCGTAGAAATTCATAAAAAACAACCATAAAAGGGTTCCGAGATGATTACCTTAGTTAACCACGTGTAAAACTTGAAGAAACACCAAAAACTACAAATTTATATCTTCAAAAACTCGCACCAAGCACGGCTAATAGAAAGGAAAACGATTGCCACATGTAGAGATAGCGTTTCTAGGCACGGGGGCAACCTTTAATGGTAGAAATCGTCAAAAACTAACCTTCATCATGCAAGAATTCCATAGGAACCCTCTCTTAAGCTTTCTTTATGGTTTGGAAGTGAAATGAAATGTTTTCATGGCTTAAAACGTTAAATAAGCCGACATACCACATTTTTGACCTGACCCGAATTCTGCCCAGACAGTCCATAGTAAAACCCTCATAACTTTTTACTCCGATGTCGGTTGGATACGGGTTTTGTGCATTGCAAACTAGACTCGTAGGCTTTCGATTTAAGGGGTGATAGGCCTTCTAACTCTTTATATATTGGGAGAAAACATCCAAGACATTTGACCCAAATTTCAGAGAAATCTTTAAAAAGGAACTTACGATAACTTTCGCCAACTTTTATTTTGCCACTTACCTAACTTCAAAACTTAAGATACATCCCTTGAACACTTAAAATATTACATACCACATCATTCTTAATTTCTGACCCACCCTCCTTGTCTTCCCACGAAGATACGAGTTAATTTAGATGTTTTGAAAAGTCGGGGTGTTACATGTTGCGGGCCTGTGTGTTGGAGTTTGGGGGTCAGTGGAATCAATTTTTTCCCTTGGTGGAGTTTGTGTACAACAACAACTACCACTCGAGCATTCAGATGGCCTCGTTTTAGGCCCTATATGGTAGGCGTTGTCGCACTCCAGTTAGTTGGTTTAAGTCCTCGGAACGTAGGCCTTACGGTACAGATTTACTCCAGGAGGCTTTGGCGAGAGTTCGGGTGATCCAGGATAGGCTGAGACTGCTGGCGTCGTCCTCTGTGTTTTGGTGTTGGTGACAGGGTTTTATTGCGGGTGTCACCCTTGAAGGGAGTGATGAGGTTTGGCAGGTGGGGAAAGCTTAGCCCCAAATATATTGGGCCTTTTGAGATCCTGAGGAGGGTTGGTGATGTTGCCTATGAGTTAGCCCTACCTTATGCATTTTCAGCTATACACTCGGTTTTTCATGTATCGATGCTATGCCGGGTATATTCCAGATGAGTCTATGTGCTACAGTACGATTCAGTTGAGTTGGATGAGTTTGGAGCGCGCAAGTTCAGAAGGGAAAAGCTCCGGCGAAGTAGTTTGGAGCGCGCGTGTTGGCCTACAGGTAGGCTACGACTTTCCTTTTCTTTTCTTTTAGATTGAGTCTAAATGTGTGAGCGTATGTGGATTTGCATGACTATTGGGGCGGGGAACTAGATTAGCATGCTATGTTCGATAAAATTCATATTTAGGCTATCTCCGGATTCAGCGGGTACCTGAATTGTTATATTTGATCATCCTTATGTCCTTGATTGGCCTGCTTTTGACTTATGAGTTATATTGGAGCATGTTTGGCCTTAGTCTAGACTTAGACTAGTGATGCAATAGACTCACGATTGTTCACAGTTGATAGATTATATTATTTCCGCCTCAGTGTGACTTTGAGCGGCATAGGTCCTGGTATACTGATATAGTAGAGATGAGCCTTAGCTAGGAAGTGACTCAGCTGTGGGGCCTTAACATCCATAATTCCTGTATGATCCTAACTTTCTGCATTTTCGGCCGCCCACCGGGCCTGTTCGGTGATACATATGGCTTCAGTTCGGTTCTCTTGTCACCGTGAGATGGTTAAAGGATATAAAAGATGCTTACTAAGAGTTTCCCATGATTTTTAGATGCGGGAATCCTTGGATGGCTTATTTGGAAGCTTTACGCTGCTGTGGTAACTTAACAAGAGGTTTCACCCGCGGTCTGAGGTCCGGGCTTTGTTCTTCTTGCTGCTGCTTATGTACCCTCCTATAATGGAGTTGACATACAGAGTTCACCCCCCGGGTTATATCACTTTATCTACGGGTAGTCGACATCGGCGATTTGAGGTCCGAGCTCTGGGTTATCCCTTGCAGAGTTCGGCTCTATCGACGTATCTACTATAGGCAGACTCACCCGTGGTTCGAGGTCTGGGCTCTGAGTTATTGTCACGACCCGGGATCACCCCCTAGTCGTAACCGGCGTACTCGACCTCGAAGAGGTCTAATACAAGCCTCTTAGCATTCATTCATCGCATAGACACTAAACCCATAAGGAATTAAAAACTTTCTTT
>JAJOOR010026686.1:0-5000 GCA_036250505.1 Solanum acaule
TTGGAGTTGCTTGGATTGCTTCACTCTTCCAAGTCTTTGGTATGTCCTCAAGATTCGAGGACTATGTTTAGAAGTTTCTTAGTCATTGTAATAGACACTTAAGTTTCATTTCATTTGTAAAGGGTCGTGTCCCTTAATACCTTTTAAGTTCTTGGCTAAGATTGGCTAAAGAGACTTGGTAGTTCTGCTTGCGTATTGATGTTTTCAATTGTTGATGACTCTTGAAGACTTATGGTTTTATTGAATAAAAGTTTTAAATTCTTAGTGATTTTTATGATATATGTGATGAATGAATGCTAAGGCTTGTTTAAGACCTCCGAGAGGTCGAATACGCATGTAACGGCTAGGGGGTACTCTCGGGTCGTTACAGTCGTTTTAACCTTATTTTTATCCCCTATAACTACCCTTTAACCCTTATAAAATTCCTCAACTCCCTCATTCAATCAAATTCCTAAATTCTCTTTAAGGTCTTCTCCAAAATTCTCTCTCTAGATCAAGGAAGAGAAGGCTATGGTTCTTCAAGGTCAAGTCTCCTTGTTCACCATTGATTCTAGGGCTTCAAGATCAAGGTATGTAGGGAGTTCATCAGTGGATTCCATTCAACCATTGAGTCCCTAAAGATTCTTCAATTCTCCAATTTAATTGGTTATGTTTACATCCAATTCCTCGTGGGTTCTACTTTTATGGATTCAATTGTTTTATTTTGATCATATTATGACTAATTAGACCCAGCTACATGTTTTCAAATCAGTTCCATGTGAACCACACATTGTTCATGATTTTGACTATGAACCATAATTGCATGAATTTTGAAGAAAAGATATCAATCTATGAGCATGTTTTCATGAACTCATGTTGACTTATGACAAAGACTGATTTATGATCTAGGTTGCTTTAAGATAAGCATCGATGAAATTGTGAAAGGTTTTCTCACATACTTAAGAAATCATGAATGGTGAAAGATTTTCTCACACATGGTTTATGAAGCTACACTATGATGTTACTAGCTTGGATTAGTATCATAATTGTGCTTTTCCATTAATGATGATGATTTTATGTTTATGACTACTATGTTGGAATTTTTACTTAGGAATGAGAGAATATTGATATGGAGGCTCTCCCATTAGTAGAGGTCAGGTCTCTAGTAATAATCTCCTTGTCCCTAATTGGATGCCTCTACAGGTTGTCTTAAGTGACATAGCTAGTGGATCCACATAAGCTAGAAGTTTAAGGTTGTTTCCTTGAAAGTAATGATATCTCTTTTTGGTGTGGGAACAAGACACCGGATTCCATGTTATAGCTCACATGGTCTATGTCAATTAATAGTAAATATCCCACAAAATGAACTAAGTTGCTTTCAAATGGTTTATGAAGCTTCCGCTTATGATTTAAGAAGTATTGACCATGTTATGCTTATGATTCTATTTAAAGGTTTTTACTATGTTTGCTTGGTCATGCATATCATGTCTTCCATCATGTCCCTTTATGATCATGTCTCATGTTTTATTCCATTGCCCTCATACTTAGTACATTCCATGTATTAATACATACTTGTGCCTACATTGTTTCATTAATGTAGGGCCTAAAGATTCCTCTCCCTTTGTTCGTGGATAGTTGATCTCATTGATGATTCGAAGTTCAAGAGTTAGTGAGTCTTCATGTTTCGAGGACCATGATACTTCAATTTTCTTTCCTTATGCTTTAGGCTTTAGACTTTGTATGTGGTTTACGGGTTACATCCTGATCACTCTTTTGATGTAACAAATGGTTTGTCAAGACTTTGATGTACTTTTTCTTATGTCAAACTCTTTATTTCTTATGAGATTTCTTTCTTTTCTCTATGATGTTGTATATGTGTATGTAAAGTGGCTTTTGTAGGGCCTTTGGGGTCTTATACATTATGTCACGTTTAGGGTGTACTTTAGGTCATGACAAAATTGGTATTCAGAGCATAAGGTTTTAGAAGAAAGTCATAGAAATTCTGACAAGCCATGTTGGGTAGAATCTTGTTCATGAGTGTGAAACGTGCCACCTTCTTTAATTATTCTAAAGTCATGTCATAGAGTCTATATCTATAAATATCATTCTCTTAAGTTTTGTTCGATCATTTTCAGGATATGGCCCCTCAAAGAGCTTATGGGAAAAGGAATGCGGGTGATAATGTGGAGCCAAGGTTCCTTAAGTTTCGATTGATCCTTTTGCCGAGTAAGTGACTCATGCTAAATTCTAGGCTACTTTCCAAGTGTTGGCTCAAGATATGACAACTCAAGCCAATAGAGAGGCCAATGTTCCCATGAACCTAAATGTGGGTATGGCGGTGGCAACAATAAAGGATTTCATTAGGATGAATCCTCCGAAGTTTTATGGTTCTAAGGTTGACGAGGATCCTCATGAATTCATTGATGAGGTGTAAAAGATAGTAGGTACTATTGTATTGACTACGGTTGAAAAGGTGGAGTTGGCTGCTTATCAACTTAAGGGTGTTGCTCAAGTGTGGTTTGAAAAATTGAAGAGTCAAAGGGATATTGATGTGGGTCCTCTTGATGGGGAGAAATTTAAAGGAGCTTTTCACGATCATTTCTTTCCTCTTGAAATGAGATAAGCGAAAGTGCTTGAGTTCATTAACCTCCGACAAGGAAATATGAGTGTGAAACAGTATGATCTAAAGTTTACTCAATTGGCTAAGTATGCTCCAACTATGGTTGTCGACTCTAGAGTAAGGATGAGTAAGTTTGTGTTGGGTATATCTGACTTGGTTGTCAAAGAGTGTCATGCCTCCATGTTGATCAAGGATATGGATATTTCTCGTTTCATAATACATTCCCCAAAAAAATTGAGAAGGAAAAGCTTAAGGAAAGGGAAAAAGAGCTCAAAAGGGCAAGGATCGGTGATGGTGACTTTTCACTTTCTAGGTCTGGTGGACACGGGCGTCCTCAATTTCGGCAAAAGTTTTTGGTTCAAGGTTCTTCTAATGCTCCGACTCCTAAGTTTAACTAAGATAGGGTGTCTAATCCTAAGCCTCAAGGAGGAAATGGTAATGGATCTTCTATTCCTGTTTGTAATATGTGTGGTAGGATACATGATGGCAAGTGATTGACCATTACAGATAGTTGCTTTAGTTGTGGAAAGAATGATCACAAGATACAAATTAGCATAAGATTCCACTGAAATAAGAAACCTTCACGGGAATGAAATGAGTCGGCTTCGTCATAAGATCCAAAATAACCCGTATCGCTTCCTTAATCTCAATAAAAATATGATCAAGACTCTGCTTGGCTTTCACATCTGACACAAAAGACAATGTCAAACCATTTTGAACAACAATAACACCCTCATTGGAATCTACCAAACGAACATCCAATAGGGTCAATCTATGAACATCATGAACCAATTCCTTTTTATCATCCTCAACATGTGCCACACTATATCGACAACCGACTTAAGGCATCGGCCACTACATTGGCCTTGCCCGAGTGATAAAGAACACTCATGTCATAGTCCTTCAAGATTTCTAGCCATCTACATTCGCGAATATTTAGATTCTCTTACGTGAATACATATTGCAAACTTTTGTGGTCAGTAAAGACATCAATATGGACACCATACAAATAATGCCTCCAAATCGTCAAGGCAAAAACAACGACCACAAATTCCAAATCATGGGTAGGATAGTTCTTTTCGTGAATCTGAAGTTACTATGAGGAATAGGCAATAACTTTCCCATTTTTCATAAGTACACATCCTAACACAATTCTTGAAGCATTGATTAACATTTCAAGGACACTTCATCCAATTCTAAGTGTCAAATCGCTAGTCAGTATAAAATCCAACTAAATGAGTTGGGGTTGAATCCCATAGGGAGCAGTACGTGTTTGAGAATCAATTAGGAAGTACGAACATAATCAAATCAGTCATAGGAATAAAAATTGTCGAATAAAAACATCATTCGAATTAGGGGGTGACACGAAGGTCAAATAAGGGGGTGTTGCTTTGAACTTATCAGCTACAAACAACGGCAAACAATACGTAATACAATAATGAGACGGGTTCTTGGGATGTGATTCGATTATAGGCTAATGTAGACAAATGGGTAATTGCAACTATTAGAAAATAGCTAGATATTAGTGATTAAGCTACATTATAGAGGAGGTAAACTTTCTCTTGAACAATTTACCCTGAATCAAGTCGATTTCTCTTGAACATCGACGAATATGCAAAATAAGAACAGCCCACACCTTAGTCCATTCACTCTCTCGAGCTGAATGTGTAGAATTGAGTTTAGGATTCACTCTCTCAAGCTGAACCCATGTTAACCCAATACCCACATACCATCAATCAATAATCTTAGTTTTAAAACCTCTCTCTCAAGTAAGCCAAAAACACAAGGGTAGAACTACATTTGCAACTAGAATTCTTAAATTAAACTACAATTAATGATTGAACTCACTTCTAAATAGCATTTAAACTAACAATTAGCAATACCAATAAACTAAAGCATCCCATAATCACATAATCGCATCCCAAGAATTGGGGTTTTAGCTAGACATTATAAAAAGATAAAAATCGTTACCAAATTGAGTTTCCATCAAGTGGGTAAGATTGATATCGTCTTTACAATGGTCCAATTCGAAGAATCTCAAAGACCTGCTTCCAATTTTTCAAAAGTAAAAAGCTTCAATTCTTCAAAGCTAAGGAATAACTAGAGACAACTTGTCTCACAGTTCAAAAACTTAATAAAATTTGTTCTCAAGAGTAATAGATACTAAACTAAATGTTCAAAAATGTATTTATAGTCGCCAAAAATGTGCTGCGAAGAGTCACTCGATGAAGTAAGTCGGGCTCACCGTACCATTTGGCGATCCGCCCTTTGGTCATTTCCATCACCCTTCTTCCTTGGCCTTCAGCATCCTCAAGGTCTGTAACTTTGGGCGATCCAACACTGCATCGCGGAACCACTCGGCGATCTACCGACTGATGCATTCTTTCGCCAACTTGGTTCT
>JAJOOR010026686.1:10000-21811 GCA_036250505.1 Solanum acaule
ATGGCGGCTCGCCGAGTGGTTTGGCGAGCCCGAATTACTTGCCCAAAGGGGATTTCGTACCTTATTTTCGGCAACTATAAATTAGATTTTGAACATTTAGTTTAGTACCTTTTACATCTTTGGATATCTATTTTTCATTAAACAGTTTAGAATAAGTTTTCGCTAGATTTTTTCTTACTTTTTGAAGAACCTTAGAGATTCAATTTGGAGATTTTAGAAGTGGGTTTCAGATTTCATCCAAATTGAGCATTGTAAAGACTAAATCTCTCTTACCCAGTTGATGGCTAATGGATTTGGTAATAGTTTTTACCTTTTCATGATGTTTGACTAAAACCCCAATTCGTGGGGTATGATTATATGATTATGGCTGAATTAGTTTATGGGTATTGCTAATTGCTAGTTTAAATGTTGTTTAAAAGTGAGTTTAATCCTTAATTGTGGTTTAATTTATGATTTGTAGTTGCAAATGCAACTCTACCCTTGTGTTCTTGGCTTTCTCGGGAGAGAGGTTTTAGGACTAAAATTATTGATTGATGATTTGTGGGTATTGGGTTGATCTGGGTTTAGCTCGAGAGAGTAAATCCTAAACCCAATCCCACACATCTAGCTCGAAAGAGTGGATGTATTAAGGTGTGGGTTGTTCTTTATTGTAGTGCTTGTTAATGTTCGAAAGAAATAACCTGATTCAGGGTAGTTGTTCGAGAAAAAGCTATCTCCCTTATAGTCTAGCCTACTCACTGATTTTCGTTGTTTACTAGTAGTTTCAATTACCCATATATCGAATTTGCCTATAATCGATCACATCCCGAAAATCTATATCCTTATTGTTATTTAGAATTGTTTGTGACTGCTGTGTAGTTGATAATTGCAAATAAAAACACCCATTTGACATTCGCGTCACCCCTTTAATCTAATATGTCTTTTTTTGATAATGTTTATTCCTATGGTTGATTAGACTGCATTCATACTTCTTAATTGAAATCCAAACACATACCGCTCCCTGTGGGATTCGACCCCAACTCATTTAGTTGGGTTTTATAATGATTTACGATCGTTGACACCCAGAATCGAATAAGGTGTGCCTGTAACGTTAAAAAACAAAATGGCACCGCTGTCGGGGAGGAGGACCCTGAACTGGTGGTGTTGTTTGAAATTTTTTTGGTGAAGTTGAATTGTGTTCTTTTTAGTCATAGTTGAATCTACTTACTTTTAGTTTTGGTTTGGTGTGTCTTGTTAAAACAAAGGAGGAAATGAGCGTTAACGGAAGTAATGGTAGCCAAGTGGGACACCAAGATGATGTTGGAAACCTCAACAATGTCAATGACCCAAACATCAATGACCCAGTCCAAATGGGTGGTTTTGGGGCCATTCGTTTGCCTCCAGCTGAAGGAAATGTTGTGTTTCACATTACAAGCACCATGCTTCAGCTCCTACAATTGAAAGGTTTGTTTGGGGGGCTGGCTCATGAGGATCCCCATGAGCATATTAGGAATTTTGTTGATGTCTGCGGACCTTTCTCCTTTAAGAACATATCTCAAGAATCGGTCCATATGAGGTTGTTCCCATTTTCTCTGATGGGAGAAGCAAGCAAGTGGTTGGCTGAGTTGCCAAGATATTCCATCACTTCATGGAATGAACTTATTACTGCATTCCAAGTGCGATTATTTCCCCCTTCGAAGATGATGACTCTTTGGGACAACATCCAAAGCTTCAAACGCTTGGAGGGTGAGCTAATCCATGAGACTTGGCTAAGGATTAAAAAGATGGTGTTGCAATGCCCAACTCATGGATTGCCCGCTAATGTACTATTGCAATACTTCTATAGATGCCTGGATTCGGTGAACAAATGAGTTGTTGATCAACTTTCTCCGGGTGGCTTAATGCAACAGCCCTATGCAATAGCATCCCAACTCCTTGATTGCATGACCAAAATTAATCGGTCATGGTACACTCACGAAGATCAAGTCTCTCCACTTACTTATAAAATGACAAAGGAGCAGATTGAAAAAGATCAAGAGAGAGACCAACACATGGAAAAGATAATGACCCAACTGGACATCTTGGAAAACAATGTCATAGGTGCTGGCACAAGGATTGTTAATGTTGTGGGTGTTGGTGGTGTAAACCCCGTTGAAGCCAAATTTGAAGCATTGTACAATGAGGAAGTGAACTTCCTAGCTAACCAAGGAGGAGGCTATCATGCTAACTACCCAAGACAGGGTGGAAACCAAGGTTGAAATAGAGATGAGGGCTTGAGAGACCGTGACAGAGATTGGCGTGATCTTAACACCACTTGGAAGGAAAGAGAGAGGGAGAAGGATAGGTATGTTCCTCCCCATGAGTGTTAAAAGCCCAAAGATTCTGAGGGTGATCATACGGAAGACATGCTTTCACACATTCTCAACAAAGTTGAAGGGTCCGATAAAGTTTTGAAAGAAATGAAAGAGGATGTTTTGACTCTCAACCAGATGGTGATCTCTCACTCTGTCTCGATTAAGCAGCTGGAGACCCAAATGGGTCAAATTTTGTCGCATCTAAACCCAAGACAACAAGAGGGGTTGCCTAGTGATACTATGGCAAACCCCAAGAATGAAGCTTGAATGGGTACTTCCGTCGTACCACGACGTTAACTAAGGCGCCCCTTGGGAGTCAACCCATGTTTTTAATGTTTTAAGTTTGCTTTTGAATGTGTTGATTGTGTAGGTTGAAAAGTGGAATGTGTCTGAGAATGTGCAGGTTGGCGAGCTAAGAGTCCAGTCGGCAACTCACCGAAGAAGTCGGCGACCCCAACTTGGACCGCCATTGGACTCACAAAATATCAAGTGGAAGTCTGTAAAATTTGGCGGGCTAATAGATGAATCGGTAACTCACCGAACCGGTCGGCGAGCCCAATTTTGTCCGCCGTTTGGACCCCCAAATTGATTGCAGGTCCTGTAAAACTCAGCAAGGTAAGTCACCACTCGACGGATCGCTGAGAGGTTCGGCGTGATCAACTAATACTACTGAAAGGGTCGCGAATCGAAAGATTTTAAAAGGACAAACGGTTTAAATTTTCAAAATCTTTCGCATTCTCCTATTTCTAACCTCGTACTCTCTCACCCAAACTCTCAATTTTCAATATTTTCCCATTTTTATCACTTTTTATGTGTTGATCTCATGCTCAGATTTGGATTACATTGTTGCCTATCATATCAAATTCTTCATTTGGCTTAAAGGTTAGTTTTCTGAAACCCCAAACTCTTAATTAGTGGTTGAACTCAAATGCATTTGGTAAAATTGTGTTGTTGTGTGCTGGGTCGGTGTTGGAATTGTATTTGATGTGTTGGTTTTCCTATTTTAGTTCTGAAATTGTGTCTAATTGCTTGAAATGTTGATTTCCCAAGTTTTATGCGTTAAAATTGATCATAAATTGTTGGGTTGAGGTAATTTTTTGTTAGGCCTAGTTAGGTGAAGTCTAAGTAACCCTTAATTGTGCTAAATGACGTACTTTGCCCAATGATGGAGCGATTGACGTCATACTTAAGGGCAAAAGTCATCAAATGGCAAATTTTGGCCAAAGCAGGGGAAGTCTGAGTACCCCGGAGGAATGGGTCTTGTGGGTCTTGCATGAACTGCATAATGTGTGTGTTTGATTTTGTTTTTGGGGGCTACGGGCTTGATTTTGGGAATAGGGGTTGAAATTTGGCACGTTGGGCAATTTGGCGAACTGGGTCACGCTCGTCGAACTGGTCGGCGGTTCACCAATGTCCCCCTTAATTACCTTTAATTTCGTGATTTGTCTTAGTTAGAGTCTGTAACTTTTAGTAGGAAGCCTGAGCTCACCGAGTTCACTCGGTGACTCACCAAAAGGTCCCTTTGATCGCCCTTTCTGGGCCCCTAACCCCTAAAACACACTGTTAATTTCGGCGAGCTAGTCTGAGCTCGCCGTGTGATGTCGGTGATTCGCTGAAGGGTCCTGTACATCGGTGACCTACCTTGTTTCTAAAAAAAAAATTGGCCAGTCCTTTCGGCTAGCCTAATCTGGCCTGCCAAAGTGACTCGGTGACTCGCCGATTGGTTTGGCGAGTTTATGTGCAACTTCATGAATTCTGCAAATTTTATTGAAATTTTTCTAACTCTTTTCAATGTGTTTTGCAGATATGGCTAGGACCAATTAGGACGAAAGTGTAATGCTTCCCCGCAAATGAGCATAGGGCATCATAATCAATGAGGGAGCTATTGCTTCCTCCAAAAAAAGGCAAGAAAGCACCTCCGAAGGGAGGCAAGGGCAAGGGCAAAACGCCCGTCGCTGAGAGACCAGAACATAACTTTGGCAGTGATGGGGATTCTGTTAATTTTCAGGCCTCATTCTCCGAGCCTGAGGATGACTAACAACTTCAGACCTGGCAAGCTGAGATTCGTGCCAGAGTTCATCAAGATCCGTCTAGGATCTCAGAGTCTATCCCTCCTGCTACTGATACAGTGCCAGCTTCGGTATAGATGGCGGTTCCAGCACCACCAGTTCAGGGTCCTCTTCCCCGGCTACTCAACAATCTAAAAGCTGAGAGACTGAGGACCATTCTTGAAGAGAAGAGATTGTCCATGGATGGTGTGGTGGACATGTACCCTCTTATGTGGGACACACTCCGGTACCATAAGTTCGACTTATTCACCAAGCCCTGTGGTCCATGCATTCCCACCTGGGTCCAAGAGTTCTACATTGCATATGGTGACTTAGTACCCGAGGGGAAGAAGAAGGCCAGTGCCTTAAGACCGGTAGAGTCTATGGTAGTTTGGGGAAAACAGTGGGATGCAGCAGCGATCATATCAATGTTGCACTTGATAGAGCTACAGGGTTTGAGCATGATTACGAGGGCATGACTACAACACAGACTCTGGATGACCTAAAGGGCTAGTTTGCTCCCCTCATTTCTGACACCACCATGAGGAGGATTGAGGCTAGAGCCCCAATCAAGAAGAAGGACTTGAATATCTCAGCCTGATATTGGTTCAGATTCATCTGAAGTTCTATCATGCCCTTGCAGAATGAGTCTATCCTCCACCACCCAAAGACGACCTATCTCGGATCCATCATCTCCCAGAAGCGGCTCAACTTGGGACTGATTATAGAGCAGGAGATGGCCATAAGGGCCAAACAGCGCCAGCCATCCCTGTCATTCCCAGTTCTTATTACAGAGCTATGTCGACAGGCTGAAGTTCCTCTTGATGAGAAGAGTGACATCCAGGTCACACCTACATCCTTCACAGACATCCGGCGTATTGAGGTAGAGTACACATGGGATGAGGAGGATAGGAGGAGAGCAGCTCTAGTGGATACATCCCCAGAGGTTGATGTTGAGTCTATACCTACAGAGACAGCTTTGCCTATTCCAACCTCAGGGACTTCAGGTATACCTACTACCACTCATTCCCGGGCCCCAAGTTCTTCTGCTGCTTCCCAGCCTACTAGGATCACTCAGGCCATGTTCCTCAAGATGGGGCACCTAGCCCTTTCTACCGATGTGTGGGCTTCCCTGCTAGAGGCCGAGGTTTCCTGGATAATTGAGTGGGCTATTTTAGCTTCTTTGACACCCCTCCGGACATTGATTGATGCTCTCACGGCGAGAGTAGAAACTTGTGAGAGAGTATAGAGGTTTACTTCTGAGGTTACGACTTCGAAAGCTGAGGTTTCTGATTTGAGGAAGGATGTGGACTATCTGAAGTCCACAGACTTCACTTTACTCTTTGAGTCAACTAAGGCTCTGGGTGTTCCATCTAGTTCTGATATGCCTCCGGCTACAACTGGAGATGAGCCTATGGATGATGTGGATGCAACTGAGTCAGAGGCGAAGATAGATGGGGAGATGCTTGATGCCCAGGAGGCGACTATCTATGAGGACCTACTTGATTTAGAGGAGACGATAGTATAGTCAGTCATTCAGACGTCCCTAACAGATACTTCCATGACAGACTCTAGTGGAGCCAGTGTTGCTGTTACCTCGGGGACTGATACCCAAGATCAGAGTGTGACCTCAGAGATTGATGCCCCGACAGATGGAGCGACTAAGTAAATAGGATCATTCTTTGCCTCCCTCTTTGTTATTTTATTGATTCTGGTTGTTTTAGTTGCATTTGCGGAAAACTGCTTTTCTTTTGTGGGTGGGGTGAGGTATTTCCATACCAACCTCTTATGATTTGATTTTGTTTATGAATATTAGGTTTTGATCTTATCTTGTGGATATTTGAGCTTGTGGCTCCTTGTTTTGAATTTTAGTGGTTTTTTAACCTATTTTAAAAATTTTGTGCCACCTCTTCTATGTGTGATTGTGGATGTTCTTATGCAAATTTGAGTATCGGTTATGATCAATACTAATGACTTAAATAATGCTCTTAATTGAACAAAATGAATGTGTGGCTAATGAGGACAAATAAAGGTGCATAGAAAATGTGTGAACTTTTTGCATCTCTTTGTGACTAGTCGGTTATCGAATGAAGCCTCTTGTAATGAACATTGCACACTAGCTCGGATGAGTCTCGTTTGATATTGGTGTCAATGCCTTGTGTGATTAGCTTACCTTGAACATTATGTGATAACACCTAGAATTTACCCCGTTGGTCTGGTTGACTAAGTGATGCAAGCACTTGAAATGATCTTAGGCAATAATTTTAAAGAGTGAAACAATTTGACAATATACCTCTTTTGTGGACAACCTTATGAGATGTGTGAACCTTGTTGAACCACTTTGAGCCTTGTCCTTTTCTTGGAATAAACTTGAACAATTGCGATCCCTCTTTATCCATTCACCCATAACTCAAATGAACTGTGGTTTGTTTGAATAGCCAACTTAGGTCAAAAGCCTAAGTTGGGGGTATGGTGATAAGAGAAGGTAATTCAAGAAGTGTGAACAATTCCCCTTTGAGCAATGGTGTAGAAAAAGATGGAACCCCTCCATATATAAAAAAAAAAGAATGAAAATGTTTTGAAACAAGTGATGAAATGTTGTGAAATAAGTGATGAAAATTGCAAAAGAGATGGGGTATCTAGAAGTCCATGTGAAAGTGAATAATGGGGTGAATTATGAACATGATCAAAATGTCAAAGAAAAGAAAGAAAGTGATGTTCGGACCATATTTCATGAAGGTAGCGGCCATTGAGCATAAATGACCATACCTTTTCACTCTGCCCCGTTACAAGCCTTAAAAAGACCTTTTTTATCGTGAGTGAGCTGAAATGAATGTTGATTGGAAAATAAGGGAAAACCTATGGGTGAAGTCATGCATGTGTTCATCTTTGTTAGTGTGAGAGCTGTATGTGATTTCGCAACTATAAATTGTTGAGAAATTGTGTGTGAATATGGAATCATCTTTGTTGTGAGTGCATTTGAGTACCTTTATTGAGCTTGAACTTGCATTTGAAGCAAGTATTGTGAACTTGAGCATCTTTGATAATGGTGAGTCACAATTTGAATCTTTGAGTGCACAATTGATCATTGCATGAGTAAGTTAAGTCTTGTTGTGTGCATTCATGTTGAGTCTTATGTAGCACTATTTGAGACATCCTTATTGAACTATTGAACTTGAGTTTTACTTGAGGACAAGCAAAAGTTTAAGTTGGGGGTGTTGATGAGTCCGAGATTTGGACTCATTTAGGGCTTTATTTATGTAGATTTAGTGTCCTCAAATGCTTAATTTGTGCCATAAACTGATGACAAATCCTTGATTTTCAGGTACATGGATTGAGGAACAAAGGAGGACACTAACATGCAAAAAGGAATAAAACAAACTGAAGAAACAAAGAAAGGCAAGCCTGGTGATCGCCAAGGGCATTTGGCGAATCCCCGATTGGCTATTTGACCGCCTAAAGTTCCAGTGTGCCAATCCCCGAAGGAAAGAACCAAGTCGGCGACGAAAAGGAGCAGTCGGCAGATCGTCGAGTAGTTTCGCGAAGCCAAGATAGATCGCCCAAAATTACAGACCTTGAGAATATTGAATGCCAAAACGAAAAGGCGATGGAAGAGGTCAAAGGGCGGCTCGCCGAGTGGTTCGGTGAGCCCGACTTACTTCGCCAAAGGGGCATTCGTAGCTTATTTTCGGCGACTATAAGTTAGATTTTGAACATTTAGTTTAGTATCTTTTACATCTTTTCTATCTTTGGACATCTATTCTTCATTAAAACTGTTTAGAACAAGTTTTTTCTGGAGTTTTTCTTAGTTTTTGAAGAACCTTAGAGATTCAATTTGGAGATTTTGGAAGTGGGTTTCATATTTTTTTCAAATTGAGCATTGTCAAGACTAAATCTCTCTTACCCAGTTGATGGCTCATCGATTTGGTAATTGTTTTTACCTTTTTATGATGTTTGGCTAAAACCCTAATTCTTGGGGTGTGATTATGGGCTGAATTAGTTTATGGGTATTGCTAATTGCTAGTTTAAATGTTGTTTAAAAGTTAGTCTAATCCTTAATTGTGGTTTAATTTATGAGTTGTAGTTGCAAATGCAACTCTACCTTTGTGTTCTTGGCTTGCTCGAGAGAAAGGTTTTAGGACTAAAATTATTGATTGATGATTTGTGGGTATTGGGTTGATCTGGATTTAGCTCGAGAGAGTGAATCCTAAGTCCAATGCCATCCATCTAGCTTGAAAGAGTGGATGTATTAAGGTGTGGGTTGTTCTTCATTGTAGTACTTGTTGATGTTCGAAAGAAATCACTTGATTTAGGGTAGTTGTTCGAGAGAAAGCTATCTCCCTTATAGTCTAGCCTACTCATTGATTTTCAGTTGTTTACTAGTAGTTTCAATTACTCATATATCAAATTTGTCTATAATCGATCACATCCCAAGAATCTATCTCCTTATTGTTATATAGAATTGTTTGTGACTACTGTGTAGTTGATAATTGCAAATCAAAACACCCATTTGACATTCGTGTCACCCCTTTAATTTAATATGTCTTTTTCCGATAATGTTTATTCCTATGGCTGATTAGACCGCATTCATACTTCTTAATTGAATTCCAAACATGTACAGCTCCCTATGGGATTCGACCCCAACTCATTTAGTTGGATTTTATACTGATTTACGATTGTTGACACCTATAATCGGATGAGGTGTGATTTAAACGTTAAAAATCATAGATCTCAACCAAAACTAGCACTTATTGAACTTAGCATATAACGCACGATCTTTAAGAATTTGCAACACAATCATCAAATGATCGGCATCCTTACTCTAAGAATAAATTAAGATATCATTGATAAACTCTATCACAAACATATCAAGATATTGTTTAAACACTCTCTCTATTCATCAAATCCATGAATGCGGCTGGAGCATTGGTCAAAACAAACGATATTATCAAGAATTCATAATGACCATACCTTGTTCGAAAACCATCTTAAAAATGTCACTCTCTTTCACCCCCAATTAGTGATAACCTAATCAGAGGTAAACTTAGAGAAATTACTTGCTTCTTGGACTTGATCAAACAAATCATCAATCCTTGGAAGAGGATACCTATTCTTAATGGTCTAACCTTTTCCAATTGTCGGGAACCAATACACATGTGAAGTGAACCATCCTTATGAACGAACAAAAACGGGAGCACCTAATGGAGAGATACTCGGTCGGATGAAACCCTTATCCAACAAGTCTTTCAATTTCTCCTTTAATTCCTTAAGTTCTGCCGGATCCATATAGTAAGAAGGAATAGTGATAGGTTGCATATCTGGGAGAAGGTCAAAACCGAAGTCTATTTCCTTTTTGGGAGGAACACCGGGTAGATCATCAAGAAACACTTCCCAAAACTCATTTACAATGGGGACTGACTCAAGAATAATGGTTTTGTAATCCATATCCTTAACGCGAACAAGATGGTATATGCAACCCTTAGAAATCAATTTTCTAGTTTTTAGACAAGAAACAAATTGACCCTTAGGCATAGAATTTCCCCTTTTCAACTCTAGGATGGGTTCATTAAGAAACTATAACTTAACCACTCAGATTCTACAATCAACAGAAGCATAACAAGAATAACACTAATCCATACCAAAAATAACGTCGAAATCTAACATATCAAGTTCTTGAGATCAATATGAGTGACTCTATGGGATAAGGAGATGGGACACTTTCTATAGACTCTCTTAGAAACAATAGATTCACCAATAGGAGTAGAGACAGAAAAAGGGTCTATCAACACATTCAAAGAAACCTCAAATCGCATAGCCATATATGGTGTCATAAAAGACAAAGTAGCACCGGGATCAAGCCAAGCATAAACATCAAGATGAAAGACTTGCAACATACCACTAACCATATCATGATAACCCTCTTAATCATGTCAGGTTTAAAGTGTGTAGAATCAGTTTAGCTTTAGGCCACTCAAACATGAATCACTAGGCGGAGCTTGCCCACCATCTCTTCCCTTAATATCAAGTGGCAGACAATCCCTCATCTTTTGACCACTCTTACTATAACTAAAGCAGGCCTTTGTACCGGTTGAGAATTTACCATTGTGCTTTCTTCCACACCTAGCACAAGTAGACAAAGAAGATCCACCACCATTTCCTCCTTAAGACTTAGGTTTAGACACCCTATCTTTGTTGAACTTTGGAGCCGAAGCATTAGAGGAACCTTGTCAAGAAATACTTTGTCGGAATTTAGAGCAACCATGTCTATCGAACCTTGAATGTAAAAAATTACCATCACCAGTCTTTGCCCTAGTGGACTCCCTAGACCTTTCCTTAAACTTCTCCTCTTCAATTTGTTGGGCATGTGTCGTAAAATGGTAAATATCCATTTCTTGAATGAGCATATTTGTACAACATTCCTTAACCACCATTTTCAAACACACCTTAGAAGGAGTATATTTGGACAATTGTGTGAATTTCAAGGCATATTATTTAACACTCATGTTCCCTTAATGAGGTTAACGAACTCAAGAACCTTTGTCTCCCTCATCTCAAGGGAAAAGAACCTATCAAGAAACACAACCTTAAACTTTTTCCAATCAAGAGGACCCACATCAACCGCCCTTTCTTCCTTTCATTGGTTGAAAAACTTGAGCAACACCCTTTAGTTGATAAGCCACCAACTCCACCTTCTCAACCGCAATCACTCCTATAATTTCCACTATCTTGTAAACCTCATCAACGAACTCTTGAGGATCCTTATAAACATTGAAACCATGAAACTTTGAACGATTCATCCTATTGAAGTTCCTTATCCTTGATGTCATCGTACCCACATTTGGGTTCACGGTAGCATTGACCTCTCTATTGGTTTGAGTCGTCAAAGATTAAGCCAACACTTGGAAAGCAGTTTAGAATTTGGCATGAGTCACTTACTCGACCAAAGGATGAACTGAAACTTAAGGAACATCGGGATCCACATTGTCATTACCCACATTCCTTCTCAAATAAGCTCTTGGAAGGACCATATCCTAAAAATCATCAGATAAGGATTAGGAGAGAGACATATAGAGTTACACTCTATTGCACGACTTTAGAATGATGATAAAATATAATTTCCTAAACATCTTATAGGCTCTTATTCATAAATGTGGCACGCTTCAAACTCATAAACAAGACTTTACTTGATGTGGCTTGTGAGACATCTTAGGACCTTTCTAAACCTTGTGCTCTGCATACCAAGTTTGTCACGACCCAAAGTATACCCTAGGTGTAAGGGTGGCAACGGAACCGGTAACGGAACTACCGGACCGGGACGTTCCGGAACCGGAACGGAACCGGGCACCACGGGCCGGAACCGAACCGGAACCGGGACGGACCGAAACCGGTAATACCGGAAAAAAATACCTGTACCCGTCCCGGACCGGTAA
>JAJOOR010026687.1:0-24584 GCA_036250505.1 Solanum acaule
ATATATATGTTTAAAATACGGTATTAAATAGTCTAGGGAGGTAATAGGTCCTCATGAAAGTTTAGTATCGCAACAGCAAATTCGACCAAAGTTGGGGTATTTTTCAGACCCTTATCCCTGAAAATTACAATGACAGACTTTGGGAAAGAGGACGGAGAAGACAAAGTTTGAAAATTTTTGGATTGAGAGAGAAAAATTTTGAAAATCAATTTGGGATAATGATTTGTAACTGAAAAGATATTGGAGTGAATTTAGGGAGAAAAAAAAAGGAGTGACATAGGGAGTGGTGAAACATGGGATGTAAAAGTGAATCATGTATCTGGCATATTTGATATTTAAGTGAAATAAGGGATTTAAGTAAAAAAATTTAAAAAGTAGGGAAAAATAGACAATAAGGAACTTAAAGTTGTGTATTTAAATTATTTTTCCATGTTTAAATCTTAACTAACTTAGATGAACCCTACCCTTGGGAGGCTTTTATTTCACTATTTTGTTACTCCTTAGCTTCAAGTATTTAAATTTTCATAATCATTTTAAGTTAGGCAACTTAAGCTTATAGACTAACTTGAGAATTATTCATATTCTTTCATAGTTAGTATTTATCTTCTAAATTCACGTCTAAGTGATTGTGTCGATTATTTTACTCAAAACTTAACTCGAATAAATTGTTAAAGTTAAAATTATATTTTGGCACTTTTCATTATTTGGGATAATATGAATGTATAAGTATCAAAAGTTTCCTTATTTATTTATTTATTTATATTATTAAAAAAATGAGATTTTTCAAGTAATTTAGAGTTTCTTTTAGAAATTAGCCAAGTTTAAAATTCATTGGTCAAATGCATGTTAGCGGATCCTTTAAGCTGCTTAACACCTTCCTTAGAGGATTGTTTGAACCTTTACCCTAACTCTGTTTATTTAAAATGTTTCCTTTCAAAATTCCCTTTTAAATGGTTTCTTAATTTTTTCCTAAAAATTAACTAGCGACTCTTATTTTTTCTAAAATTAACAAATAATCAAGTTATGAAATGATTTTGAAACTTAGTTTTCGAAATTAGGTCATAACAATGTGGACCTTCTATCATGTTGACCCAGTGAATGTTGGGAGTATTAGAGCTTGTAGCAGTGCCATCTTTGGGGTGGTATTATCCTTTAGATGTGAGAGATAGCCAGTTCCTTAAGTTCCATCTGTGGGCTAAATAACCATGATAATAGAGGATAAATGGTTGTTCCTTGAGATCGAGTCTCTTTGGTGTAATGCCTTTTGTGCTAACCATTGTCCTAACCCTCATGATATGAAGATATCTTGGTTGCTTATCCTTCTTATGTTTTTGCAAGGTTTGGATTCGAGGATGAATCCTTTTCAAGAAGGGGATGATGATAACGACATAGATAGAATAGATCATATGAAAGCTTTAGAAGAGCTTGATGGACGCCAAATGAAGACATAATTTTGGTCCATCAAAGTGAAGAGAAAGAAGAAAGAGGTCATGGGTGAAAATCACCATCTCATAAATTCAAGAATTCACAAAAGATGACAATCAAACAAGACTCTTATCTCATCAAGGATAAAATTGTAAAGAAAATGTCTTATTTATTTCCTTAGTATAAATAGTAGTCTTTTGCTATTTTAGAAGACTGAGATCATGAAGATTATGATTAACTGAATATTTGAAAGCTTTGAAGCTTGTATTTTCTAAGTGTAGCCTAGCATTGGTGTACTTCATAGTTGATAATTGTAATTTAGCGATAACGGTGGATTCCTGATATTGCTTGTGTTAACTTTTTCTAGCTTAATCAATCATCGATTTATCCTCTTTGTGGATTCAATTTGGTTTTCTCGTTTTTTATTGAGATTGAGTTATTGTTAATTGATCGAATTCAATTGAGAGGTGAAGGTATAAAGTCTTTTGTTGCACATAAATTCAAATGGATTTCGATAATTCCACATATGTTTTCTTATTTCTTTCAATTGCCCCTCATTTTTATCACTTCTTTAACAAAGAGACATGAAATACTATATGAGTTGATGCTAAATCATTAGGTAACTCCAATTCATAAGTAACCTTACCAATACGTCTCAAAATCTGATATGGACTCATATAATGGGGACTAAGCTTCCCTTTTTTTTTCTAAACCTCATCACACCCTTCATACGTGAAATTTTCAAGTAAACCCAATCATCAACATCAAATTCAGACTCTTTTCTTCTAACATCGGCATAAGACTTTTGTCGACTTTGAGCCATTTGAAGCCTTTTACGAATAAGTCAAACCTTTTCCATAGCCTCATGCACCAACGCGGGCTCTATCAAAGAGACCTCACCAACTTCAAATCAATCAATAAGTGACCTACACCTCCTACCATAAAAAGCCTCATATGGAGCCATTTGGATACTTAAGTGATAACTATTATTATAAGAAAACTTTATTAAAGGAAAATGATCATCCCAATTATCCTTCAAATCAATCACACAAGCTCTTAACATATCTTCCAAAGTCTGAATAGTATGTTCGACATGCCCATCGGTCTGAGGATGAAAAGTCGTGCTAAGCTTTACTTGAGTACCAAGACCTTTCTTAAAGGACCTCCAAACTCATATGTAAACTAAGTACCTTGATCGGAGATAATGAATAAAGGCATCCCATGCAACCTTACCATATCCCGAATATAAAGCTTGGTGTACTCTTCAACTGAAACGAAAGTCTTTACGGAAAGAAAGTGAGACGATTTCATCATTCGGTCCACAATAATCCAAATCGAGTCAAACTGACGATGAGTATGAGGTAAACCATAAATGAAGTCCATAATCAAATCTTCTCACTTCCATGTGGGAATACAAACATCTTGAGCCAAACTACCGGGTTTTTGAAGATCAATTTTCATTTATTGATAATTCATACTTTTAGCCATAAATTTTGCAATATACTTCTTCATTCCATTCCACCAATAGAATTTCCGCAAATGACGGTACATCTTGGTGGCTCCTAGGTGAATAGATTATCGAGAACTGTGAGCTTTTGTCAAAATATGATTTCTCAATTCACCAAGATTCGAAACACATAATCAATCTTGGTACCGAAGGATACCATCTCCCCCTTGGGAGAAAGCCTAAATGGATTTTTTTGGAAATCAACTTCTTCAAATCAACTAATACCAGATCAAGATCTTGCTTAGCCTTCACATCCGATATAAGAAACGATTCTGAACAATTACACCGACTTCATTAGAATCAACCAAGCAAACACCCAATCGGGCCAACTTATGAACATCACGAACTAACTCTTTCTTACCATCCTCAACATGAGCAACACTACCCATCGATAGACGGCTAAGAGAAACACTACGGTCCATCTAATTTTCTACGGCTCGTAGAACCCAAGTTCAAGAACAAAATTTCACTAGTCAGGAACCCTTCTACGAAACCCATCTATGATCCATAGAACCAACTAGGACCCGTCTTGTCCACTCGTAGGTTAACTTACTAGGACTTGAAAATTCCAAAACTCAACCCAAGTCCTACAATTGCCCTTCTATGATCCGTATAACTTCCTACAACCCATAGATAGGACTCGTAGATCACTAGTTTAGTGTCAAAACGGGACTTTTCCCTTATAAATCAACCTTTCAATTTTTGAGGTGTTACAATATCTCCCCCTAAAATGGGACTCAAGATAGTATGAATAGAGTAGGAGAGAAAATAACAACTCAACAAGAATGAAAATCTCATCATAATGCACATAAACAAGGAGAAATCACTACAAGCTAAATTATAAGATAAAAATCAAGTTTTTCATGAACATGCATGCATTTGGAAACATGAGAATGACTAAGACACGAGAATATGAATAAATGAACCATGACGAACTAATACCTCAAGCTAGAATAGGAGCTAAGGGAAAAAGATGAGGATACTTGGACATCATATTGGCTTCGGCCTCCCAAGTAGCACCCTCAATTAGTTGATTCCTCCAAAGAACTTTCATAGAAGCAACTTCTTTATTTCTCAACTTCGGAACTTGACGGTCTAAAATCTCCTCCATCCATTTTTATTTATCAAATTTTGACTTACACACCTATTAAGAAAATAATTATTGGTGCAGTGAGTTTATCATGGTAATTAACTCTACTTATTGTTGGTGTCCCAAGTATATTTTATTCACTACATTTTCCAAAGACAATAACTCAATATTAATAAATTGAGGGTATAATATAAAGAGAAAATTGTCCCTCTTTGATTTATCAAAAATGACAAGCAAAAAGGGAAATCAAATGAAAAAATATTTGACAAGCAAATAGAGACAAAAAGAGTACTATCTTTATTTCATAACAATTTTATAGATTTTATTAGTCTTTTAGATATTTAACAAAATTTAGAATGCGTCGACTATGAGATATTAAGTGATGTTTTTATTCGGGGGAGTAAATAGGCGCTGCACTTTTTTTTCCTTAAACATGAATTTTGTCCCACATGATTTTTTCTAATAAGGTTTTTAACGAGACAAAAAATAATGCATATAATTAAGAATAACTATGTAGACTCTTTCTTCTTCCAAAATTTATTTGTACATGGACATCCAAAGAGGAATGTTATAAATACTCCTTCCGTTCAACAATAATTTTCCACTATGGAGTACTATTTTGGGATATCTAATAATACTTGTCCACTATATGAAAACAATGGACAATTTTACCCTTAGTTCCTAATTTACCCTTACCGTTAATTATAGTCATTTTCCTATTACATTTTTCAAGACATTGTAGTTATTAATTCAAAGAGTGATAGAGTAAAATTACCCTTCTATTTATAGTTTCTTAAAAGTTTGTAAAGCCAATAGTGAATAAGTATTGTTGTTGTGAGGGAAAGATGAAAACGAAAATCTAAAAATAAAGAACACCGAGTTTAACGTGAAAAAATCCATCAAATCGAAGGTAACCACCATGGGATTGACAAAATCTGAATTGCTTCACTATAACAATAACAGGTTTACAAATATTCTTCTAATGGCTACACAACAAGTTCCAAAAGAGAATAAACAATAGCTACACCAACAAAAGATAAATAGAAGGAAACACCACCCAAACCCAGCTGCTGTTCGGGACCTAAAACAAGATCTTTCTGACCTCCGAATCTGATCTCCACCATTCAAATCAACCACCAAGATGTCAGGAACACTCAGTCAAAATTTCAGCCCAATCCAACCGTTAGTTAATCAGGAAACGCGATCTGAATGTTGTTGATCAGAGAAAAATGCTACAACAAAAGAACCCTTTTTCTTATCTCTTCTCTTTTGTTGAAAACTCTCTCAAACACCTCTCTTATGTCCTAATGTCTTTCAAAGATAATACTAATGATAAATTGAATAATTATCTCAAGACCCACCTCTATTTATAAAGTTGTACTTTTTCTTACAAAGCCAAAACCAACTCCTAATAGAATTGGAAATCAAATAAATTGAATAATTCCAATCCTTTTTCAAGTAGGATTAGGCCATGGGCCTTTATCTGGAACATGGGTCATAGCCCAACAAACCCCCCCTCCAGCCAAGGGGCCAAATGGACTTCAAGTGGAGGAACTCTTGTGCAGGCTTCATGCCTGCCGCACTTCTACAAAACTCATGCTTGTCTAAGATCACCACTTTGTAAGCATATCTAAAGGATTGTCATCCGTGTGTATCTTCTGAACCTCAAATAATTTCTCTTCCAGGGCCATTCTAATCCAATGATACTTTCTACTAATATGCTTGGACTTAGAATGAAAGGTAGAGTGCTTGGTGAGATAAATAACACTTTGATTATCACAAAATAAGACAAACCTTGATTGTTCAAAATCAAGATCTTTGATAAACTCCTTCATCCAAAGCAATTCTTTGGCTCCTTCAGTGATGGCAATATATTCAGCTTCTGTGGTAGATAGAGCTATGCGCTTCTATAGTCTTGATTGTCGAGAAATAGCTCCCCCTTTAAAAGTGATCAAATAATCAGAAGTGGATTTTGAATTGTCAAGATTTCCTGCCAAATCAGAGTTTGTGTAGCATACAAGTTGGCTTGCCACTACCAAAGCACAACTCCATATTTGAAGTACCCTTCAAATATCTTAATATCCATTTCACTGCAGCCGAATGTTCTTTTCCAGGATTGGAAAGAAATATGCTAACGGTTCCAACAACATGTGCAATATTTGGTCTAATGCAAATCATAGCATACATCAAACTACCAACCGTAGAAGAGTATGGAATATATGACATCTCATTCTTCTCTTCATTAGTAGATGGACTCTGGGTCGTACTCAACTTAAAGTGTTTAGCAAGAGGTGTACTAACCACTTTTGTCTCTTTCATATTGAACCTCTTGAGTACTTTCTCAATATACTTCTTCTGGGATAGTGATAACTCCTTGTGTCTATCTTGATGAATTTGTATGCCTAAGATCTTCTTTGTTCGCCCCAAGTCCTTCATTGCCAACGATTTGCTCAAGTCCTTCTTAAGGACTGCAATTCTAGATTTATTTTTGCCAACAATGAGCATATCATCCACATAAAGTAGTAAGACAATAAAATCATCATCAGAGAACTTCTGAAAGAATATATACAGAATTATCTGAAGAAGTTTTCATGTATCCCTAATTTTCAATGACAGATTCAATCTTCAAGTACCACTGCCTTGGAGCTTGTTTCAAGCCATACAAGCTCTTTCTCAATTTGCAAACATGGTTTCCTTTTCCTTTAACTATGAAGCCTTCAGGTTGCTTGATGTAGATCTCCTCTTCTAAATCACCATGAAGAAAAGAAGTCTTGACATCCATCTGCTTAACCTCTAATCTAGACTTGCGGCTATGCCTAGAACCATACGAATAGAGGACATTTTCATAATAGGAGAAAAAATTTCATCATAGTCAATTCCATTTCTTTAACCAAAACCTTTGACAACTAACCTAGCCTTGTATCTAGGTGTAGATGTGTGTTGCTCTAGCTTTAATTTATCCATGTATTTGTTAAAGCTTTCTTACCTTTCAGTAACTCCACCAGCTCATATGTGCCATTATCATGAAGTGACTTTATCTCGTCTTCCATGACTTCTATAGCTCTATGAGTATCTAGCATGACTTCATCATAACCTTCAGGTTCTCTCATGTCAATCAAAAGGATATACTCATTAGGAGAATAACGTGTTGATCTTCGCTTCTCTCTAGTGGATCTTCTACAAGAGGTTTCTGGAGCATCCGAAGTGGTTATCTCAAGACGAATTGGTTGATGATCAACCACAACATCATCAATAGGAAAATCTATAGGTTCTACACCCTGATCATTATTTGCATCATTATCTTGGGTTCCTTCATATGCAAAAGATGTATCAATAATAGGAACTGGATCAACATCAATTAAGCTCTCATCAATCTGAGAATCTGGTTTCTCAGCCTTGTCAATATCTTCAATAGTTTGATCTTCAAAGAACACAACATCACGACTTCTAACGAGCTTCTTATCAACTGGATCATAAAATTAATATCTAAACTCATCTTGACCATAACCAATGAAGATGCACTGCTTAGTTTTAACATCCAATTTCGACCTCTCATCTTTTGGAACATGCACACAAGCTTTACACCCAAACACTTTCAAGTGATCATAAGAAACATCCTTAGCAAACCAAACTCTATTTGGAACATCACCATCAAAAGCAACATGAGACAAATTGATAACATAAGCAATAATGTTAAGTTCTTCAGCCTAAAATGAATTTGAAAGTTTAGCCTCTGAAAGCATGCATCTAACTCTCTCAACTAAAGTTCTGTTCATCCTTTCTGCCAAGCCATTTAATTGATGAATCTTTGAAGGAGTTTTCTGATGACGAATTCCTTGCGATTTGCAATAGTTATTAAGGGGACCAATATACTCACCACCATCATCAGTGCGAATACATTTTAATTTCTTTCCCATTTGTCTTTCAAATAAGGCTTGAAACTCCTTAAACACATAAAGTACTTGTTATTTGGATTTTAAAGGATATACCCAAATCTTACGAGAATGATCATCAATGAAAGTTGCAAAATAAAGTGCACCACCTTTTGACTTCACTTTAAAAGAACCACACAAATCATAGTGTACTAGCTCCAGTGGCTCAGACTTTCTTGAAGGAGGATGACTGTGAAAAGAAACTATTTTCTGTTCCCAAATAAGAAATGAACACATCTTTTCACCTTTGCTTTTTTCACACCAGCAAGCAAATTCTTCTTAGCAAAAGAGGTGATCCATCTCTCGCTCATATGACTAAGCCTCTTTTGATAAAGTCTCGCTTTCCATCAAATTTATAGAGTCACCAAGAATCGATCCTTGTGTCACATATAAATTTGAATGCTTTCTTCCTCGAGCTACAATCAATGAGCCTTTGGTGAGCTTCCATTGGACATTTAACAAGTCATTATGATAGCCATCATCATCTAGTTGTCCTACAGAGATCAAATGTATCATTATTGGTTTTCAAACAAACAATGCCAACACCAAACACCTTTACCTCACTAGCATTACCCATTTTTAACACCTCAGAGTTAACAGAAGTATAAGATAAAAAGAAGTCTTTTCTTGGTGTAACATGTGATGTAGCTCCAGAATCTACTATCCAACTTGTATCTTGAGATACAAAATTGATGACATCTCTATCACAAGCGAAGAGAAGGTCATCTCGGACAACAACAACAACAACAATGTTTTTGTTATTTTCTTCTTTCTTCCCTTCTTTAAGATCTTGCTTCAACGGTTTGCAAAATCTTCTAATATGTCCTTTCTTTCCACAATGATGGCATATAATATTTTGATTCCTGAATCTTGACTTGATTTTGCTTTTACCTCTACTTGTCAGTCCTCTTGTCTTATCTCTCCCTTGATCTTATGTATACAAAATATTTGAATGTGAGGATGTACCTTGAGATTTTCTTCTAACTTCTTCATTCAACACACCACTTTTTGCAAATTCCATAGTCACCTCACCACCAGGAGCAGAATTTGTTAAAGAGACACGAAGAGTTTCCCAAGAATTCGGTAGAGTATTAAGAAGCCAAAGTCCTTACATTTCATCATCAAAATTAACACTTATTCCTGATAGTTGATCAAGAACACCTTGAAAATCATTTATATGATCAAGAATATGACTGTCATCCTTGTATTTAAAGGTCATCAATTGCTTTAGCAAGAACAACTTGTTATTGCCAGTTTTTAAAGTGTAAAGTGTCTCCAACTTTTCCCACAATGTTTTAGCATTTGTCTCATTCACAATATAGTTGTGAACATTATCTTCAATCCATTGCCTTATATATCCACATACTTGTTGGTGCTCGAAATCTCAATTTTCATCAGTCACAGTCTCAGGTTTATGAGCAACAAAAACGGGAAGATGCATCTTCTTCACGAACAATAGATCTTTCATCTTGCTTTTCCATATGTTGTAGTTTCTTCCGTTTAAACATACCATCTTGTTCATATTCCCCTCCACATAGAGAACCTGGCTCTGATACCAATTGTTGTGACGGAAAGATGAAAACAATAATCTAAAAATAAAAAACACCAAGTTTAACGTGAAAAAATCCTTCAAACCGAAAGTAACCACCACGGGATCGACATGATCCGAATTACTTTACTATAACAATAAGGGGGTTACAAATATTCTTCTAATGGCTACACAACAAGTGCCAAAAGAGAATAGACAATAGCTACACATACAAAAAATAAATAGAAGGAAACATCACCCAAACCCAACTATTGTTCGGGATAAAAAACAGGATCTTTATGACCTTCAAATCCGATCTCCACCGTTCAAATCAACCACCAAGATGTCAGGAACACTCAGTCCAAATTTCAGTCCAATCCAACGGTTAGTTAATTGGTAAACACGATATGAATGTTGCTGGTCGGAGAAAAAGACTGCAACAAAAGAACTATTTTTCTTCTCTCTTCTCTCTTGTTGAAAGCTCTCTCAAAAATTACTATTCCAATCTCTCAAAAAGACAATACTAATGAGCAATTGAATAATTCTCTCAATACCCTCAATTTATAGAATTGTGCTTTACTTTACAAAGTCAAAACCAACTTCAAATAAAATTACTATTTCAATCATTTTTCTAATAGAATTGGAAACCAAATAAAGAGAATAATTTCAATCTTTTTTTAAAGTAGGATTAGGCCATGACCTTTGGCTGGAACATGGGACATAATCCAACATTGTTGGGAGTAAATAAGAAATGTGGATGACCTACGGTAAATTCACATGACTTTATATTTTTATTTATGAGTTTGAAGACCTGCAATAAATGCTTAGCAAATTTATTCATATCTTATCATTTCTATATGATATCTTTATTTCATAATAGTTTTATAGATTTTATTAGTTTTTTAGATAATTGACGTGAATCCTTAAGAAAAAAGAAACTGAAGAGTAGATATTAATTATTTTTTCTATTCGGTGTCCGGTACACATATTAGAGCCGTTGAAAAGTCTCACATTGAAGGATAAAACGCTTTCTAATAATGACGACTTCTTGATTAAGAATGAAGGAATAAATATCACTCCACCACAACCCTTATTGGTAGAGCAATATTCATTTACAAAGTACTTGCGATAATGTGGATGACCTACGGTAAATTCACATGACTTTATATTTTTATTTATGAGTTTGAAGACCTGCAATAAATGCTTAGCAAATTTATTCATATCTTATAATTTCTTTAATATGATATCTTTATTTCATAATAGTTTTATAGATTTTATTAGTTTTTTAGATATTTGACGTGAATCCTTAAGAAAAAAGAAACTGAAGAGTAGATATTAATTATTTTTTCTATTCGGTGTCCGGTACACATATTAGAGCCGTCGAAAAGTCTTACATTGAAGGATAAAACGCTTTCTAATAACGACGATTTCTTGATTAAGAATGAAGGAATAAATATCACCCACCACAACCCTTATTGGTAGAGCAATATTCATTTACAAAGTACTTGCGATAATGTAATATATTTCCTTGTTCTGCAAAAAAATACAAAGTACTTGTGACATTCACATATTCTTGTGGACATACTATGTTACATCTGTATTTTGTCTTTTGAACATTCGATGCGTCTATCTGAGCCCTTTATTTTCTGTGATAAATAAAAAAAGGGGCCCAATGACCATTCTCATTAAAAAAAATTAAAATGGATGACGTCTATCTCAACTTGGTAACCGTGAAAAGGGAATATAAGTGTTTATTTTGGACAAGTAGAATGAGTGTCATCTTGTATTTGGAAAATAAAAATAATATGGTTGAGAAGTTGTTGTAAAAACCCATTTAATTTCTAGCAGGAAAGTTATTTTCCCTCTGTAGGTTTTACCAAGTTTGCTTTGATTTAGGAGTAGGAGTTGTTGTGTTGTTTGGTAAAGCAGTTTATTGTGATATTTCAATTATAGTTTGATTGTTATTTGTTTTGTTTTTGTCAAATTACAGAAGATGGAATCGGAATCATCAAAATTGTTGTGTGGGAGCAGTAGCAAAGTGGAGACTACAACCCCTATAACATTTGTTCTTCTACTTAGTACATTTGCTGCTGCTTGTGGTTCTATAGCCTATGGATTTGCTGTAAGTACACACACTTTAGCTAATTCTGTAAACACAGACACTTGAATGCCATGTTTTCTTGTAAAAGTCCACCTTCCTTGAGCTCACTTTCTTGTAGAGTACTGGCTTTTCTCATTTAAGCAAAACACCTAAATCCTTCACATGCCCATACACTATACTGTTCCCTATTGTTAACATGTTGTGTAAAATCTTTCCTCCTTTATTTGCAGTATTAATTGCCACACCATATACAATCTGACCCACTCTAACAAATGTTGAGAGGTGTTGGTGTAATATACCACAAATATAATAAATTACAGTTCAAATAAAATGAACAAAAATGAATAAATAAATATTTAGGCTGAAGCATAGGTATCTCGCTCTCTTTAAGGAGATTCAAGCCCACTCCGGTATAATCTACATCGATCCAGCAGTATGTCTCTTGGCTTGTCCCCTCCAGGGTACAACAACCCAACAACGTCGTATAACTCAAATAACTCCGGATTAGTTGAAGAGTCCAAAGCTCCACAAGAAAAATACCTTCCTTCAATATATATATAAATATTCTCTTTTGTATATAGTGAATATAGTTGAAGACTTAGAATATTATTCTTTGTCTCAACTCTCTCTTTCACTACAACACTAATCTCAATATAAACACAGTAAAATACTACTCATCTTTTTCACTCTATATTTTCTTGTACTTCTCTTGTTTTTTCTTATATCACAGCACAAAGGAAGACCACACTATTTATAGGTGATGAATTCTTCCTTGCAATGAATAGGAAGACAGTGGGTAGTAAATTTGCCAAATGAATGGCTCAAATGTTACATAAGTTACAACATAAAGATAGAATAATGGATGAAATGAAGAGTTGGTGATTACATAAGTTATTAAAAACTAATGACCACTTTTTTCCACAATTGATGAGAGTAAAGAGGCACAGATGTAATGTTCATCAATAGACATAACATGATATATAATGTGACATATAATATATTTTTATTAATATTAAAATGGCACACCAACAAGAGGCATTATCCCGAGATCTGAAACCACATTTTTAATTAACATGGATAATTTAAGTTTATAGGCTCTAGCAGGTCTATGTAGACATTGATGAGTATTTTGTGATATGGATCAACAAATGATTCTGCTTCTAACAAGGCAAATTATTTGTTTTGTACTCGTAGGTCGGATATTCATCTCCAGCTGAAGCGGGGATCATGGCTGATCTGGGCTTGTCTCTTGCAAATGTATGCAGCTTTTATATTGTTTTCAACTAGGAAAAAGTTGCACTCTCTGTGTCGTACACCTGTTGACTCTTTCTTTAATGTTGCGAGGGAAACAAGTATCATATGGATCAAATAGTAATTATTACATTACTCTTCTCTCTTCCATCCTATTTCATACCCCTTTCTTATAAATAGACAAATTTAGATATGTATATGTAAAATCGCGGGTATGTGCCTTAGTTGGAGAAAGATTTGTTTTTTTCTTATGGGTTATTGTTGGAAATAGATACACTCATTGATGGGTTGACTAGTAACTTGCTTCATTCATGAAGTAAGTTACAACTCCACTAAATAACTCCCTATAGTAAAAGAAGAAAAGTTTCTTGAATGGAGTGGGAGTTATAGGATAAGGGGTGATGTAACTCTTGAATGAATAAGAGTTCAAGTCCTAACCTTGTCCTATAAAAGGGAGGACTTGAGGTCATCCAAGAACAACACAAAACAACACAAGAAAAGAGTTCCTTAGATAAAGAGTGTAGTTATTGTGAAAAACAACACAAGACTCCATAGTGATCTTGTAAGAAACCGCTTAGGCAATTGGTGGTGATAACACTTGATCCTATAACAAGAAGGTATGTATAATTCCACATAAATCTCCGAGTTTAAATCCTTCAGTTATGACTAACCTCGAAAATGTGTTTGCAACAAAAAGTATTATGTCCTCTTTTAGCAAAGGAAAGGGAAAGAGGTAAACAGGGTTGTGATCATCAATGAAACCAACCACGATTGTACCAATTGCAGTGTAGGTTCAAGGTTGAAAAATGTTCAACTGACCATAGAGTTCCACTTGTGAGCCATTGTTTTATTGCGACTTCATATGCATGTTTTCAACTACTGGTAGTCTGTTAATGAATGTATGGAGCTCTATATTGCATTTTTTATATGCTATAAATCATGAACATGATTCTGAGGCACAACCCCAGAGAAAGTTTCTAGAAGCACCATATTAAGATTCGCATTTCTGATGTTGCAGCTATCGGATTAAGTGTCATCAAGTAAACCAACTTGAGTTTTTCCAAACATTTTCAATGATGCCCACATAGTATTTAATATTATTTTTTATCAATGGTGAATTTAACCTGCAAATTAGTTCTTACACCCCACTGTCTAATATTCTTATCTTCCAACCACATTCTGAAGTATTCAGCATTCAGTTCAATACTGACACTTGGAGGAGCCATTGGTGCACTAATCAGTGGCAGAGTAGCAGAGTCTATTGGCCGAAGAGTTGTATGTTATTTGCTTTTCTTGGATACTCTCTGGCTTCCAAAATATTATGCTTGTTAAGTTGCATTCCTCATTGCAGACAATGTGGCTGTTAGAGTTATGTTTTATCATAGGGTGGCTTTCCATAATATTTGCCAAGGTGTGTACCAAACATTATACTTTTCTTAAATTTAGCAGTTATGACTAAAGGAATCTATTAATTCTCACATGATAACGCAGACCTTTCTAAACTCCTAGTACATGTTCATCCTAATTTATGGAGAATTGATGCATGTATTCCTCATTTGTACACTCACTAAACAATTCCAATTATTATTTCATTGGTACAATCTTAAAGATTGGTTTTCACAAGTCAGAGACTATATTTGTGTCTAAGGGAAGGTAGTTTCAAGATTTATAATATGTTTGGCTACTTAATTAAAGAATATTTGGTGGCTCAATGCTGGAAGATTATTGATGGGAATTGGAGCTGGACTTCATTGCTATGTGGTAAACTTTGTAAATTTCCCAACGGATTTCTCATGTTCCTCTTTGATTAGAACATAATGAAATTTCCATTATAATTAAAGCAGGCACCAATATATGTAGCAGAAATAACGCCTAAGAATATCCGAGGTGGATCTACAGCTGCTGTTACGGTAAAATAAAATAATGCATAGCTGGGTGTTACTGAATTCAAACCTTTTTTTATGTGGTGAAATAGATTGCTGAATTTGCAGTTTACTGTGTCTTGTGCCTTTTCCGTGATGTTCTTTGCTGGGAACTTCTTCACTTGGCGCAAGTTGGCTGTAATTGGTAACATGCAGTGTGATATATAGGGGAAAATATGCCAATTTATTTTTATGTGGTTTGAGGATATTGCTTACTTATGGCTTGCAATTGGTTAATTTTCAGGAGCTATTCCTTGCTTCATTCATGTGGTCTGCATTTTCTTCATTCCAGAATCCCCAAGGTGGTTGGTGAGTCTCTACAAGATTTTTTCATTTCCTTTAGCTAACCCAAGGGGGTACTTGAGGATGCTTTCTTTTAAGCACTGTAGGCAAAGATTGGTAAAGGAAAGGAGGTAGAGGCATCTTTACGATGTCTAAGAGGCGATAACTATGATGTTTCTCAAGAAGCTGATGAAATCAAAGTAACAACTCAACTATTTCTGTTAGCATAGCCATCAGTTGTTTTTTCTTATCCTGTGTTTTTGCTTTGTTTTCTTCAAGGACTACACAGAGACCAGTCAGAAGCTAACTGAGTTCAGATTTCTGGATTTATTCAACCCAAAATATGCTCATTCACTTATTGTAAGAAGCAGATAAAGAAGTATGTTCTATATATTACTTGCCATAACTTCTTACTTGTATTTGTATGCTACAATTTTTAGGTTGGAGTTGGTTTAATGCTTCTGGTACAATTTGGGGGGACAGATGGAATTTCATCTTTTGCTGGTTCAATATTCAAAGCTGCTGGTTAGTCCTGATTGACAAATGTTGTTGTAACTAATAATAGTGTTTTTGAAGGAGCTAAAAATCCTAATTTACGATGCAATGACAAGGCTGTTCAACTGGTTTTGCTTCTACAATGATGGCTATGATCCAGGTTTATCACTCTTCCTAGAGTAACTTGAACAAGTCAGTCCTTCATGAGACAGTTCAAATAATGAGAATCTTGTTTCAGCTTCCTTTTGCTGCTAGTAGTGTGCTATTGATGGATAATACTGGACGCCGCCCACTTCTGATGGTACACATTAAACTAATTTTCCGACCTTCATAGCATAGCTGGATTGGGAGGTCAGCACTTAAAATTCCTGCAGGTTACAGCAACTGGAGCATGCTTAGGAAGCTTTCTGGTAGGGTTGGGGTTTCTGTTTCAGGTATTGCCAAGTGATATCTGAATTCATGTACTACTGGAGTTGTAACTTTATCTTAAAAAGACTTGCATATATGAGCAGGACTATCAACAGTCAAAAGAGCTTACTACCACATTGGTGTTCACCGGGATACTGGTACATGAATTTGCTCCTTTCCTATTTTTGTTTTAAAATGTTGTTGCTTTTTGCGTTCCCTAGTAACATATTCTAACTTAGACTAGCTCATATCCATGCTCAATATTGATCACAGAAAATTTATAATGCTTTGCTCTACTTCATGTTTTTAGCAAAGATGTGGGTTAGGCTTGCTTGTCAAAATATAAAGGGAAAAGGATCAAAAATATCCCTCAACTTTGTTTTATTGGTTGATTATGTCATTACCGTTACTAACTTCATCATTTGTGCCTCTCAATTGGATAAAAATCCCCAAATCAATTAAAATTACCCAATTTTAACTCGATCCGACCCACCTAATAATATAACCCATTTTTGTTCATCTGTTCATCTTCCATTGGGCGTTTTTGGGTCTGTTGGCGGGAGGAGGAAGAGGTCTGGCCATCTGGGTTTTGTGGTCGGTTTTTGGGGGGTTTTTAGTGGTTCCAGCGGTGAATGGGGCAGCTGTTCGGAGGCGTTTTGGTTGCTATTGTTCACCTGAGCTTCGAGCTCAACGCTGTTTGTTCCTGGTGGCTGATTCAATTTGATATTTTTTCAACTTAAATCAGGTATATTCTGCATGTTTCTCTGCTGGCATGGGTGGTACACCATGGGTTATCATGTCAGAGGTATTTATCAAGTATTTATTTTAGCAATGAGTTGACATAGATCAATTAGAAATTGACTTTGTCTTCATTCATTCAGATATTTCCTATTAACATTAAGGGACAAGGTGGAACTTTAGTGACATTAGCTAATTGGTTTAGCTCCTGGATTGTGACTTATTCTTTCAACTTCATCTTTCAATGGAGTTCAGCAGGTAATTCACTCTTCTCTCTTCCTCAACTTGCTTCTCTTATTATATTTGATAAAACTCAATTAATTTAACTTGTCAGGTGTATTCTTTGTATTTGCAATTTTTTGTGCTTCAATTGTTTTCTTTGTTGCAAAACTCGTACCTGAGACAAAGGGACGAACATTAGAAGAAATTCAAGCATCAATGACATTATTACAATGATGAATCATCTATATCACACATTGCTACTGCCCATTTGTTTCTTCAAATTTGTACTCCTTTATTTGTCTTGTCAATACTCTCTCAATTATTTATTATTTGTTCGACTTGCCTATATGTCTAGTCAAACACTATATCATCTATTAAACACATCCTAGATTTACACCATTTTTAATAACTAATTTTGATGAACATGTGTTGCATGTTAATATCAGATCACATACTACATTATTTTTTCTAAATAATGTCAATATTATTAAATAAAAAATTAATCAAATAATTATAAATGAAATTATAAAGTATAAGTTCCTATGAATAATGGATGTGTACTTTCTTATATTACCAATTGCGTGCATATTAAATTTGTGAAATCAATATCCAAAAACATCTATATTTATGTATGGGTTGAACCCATCGGTGGCCTCTTAAAGTTGGCACTAAATTTCACTTAGACACCTCAACTGAGTTTTGTTTATTTTAGACACCTTATGTAGAGTCTCTGTGTCATTTTGACTTCTTTTTTTTTACTATCACCCAAATATATAAGTGTGTGTAACACATTCCCTGATGACGTGTCAAAGTGATGAATCAAACAAAGACAAGTAGATATAAAAAAATAAATTTCAAATAATGACTTTTGAGTAGAAAAAATGGCCACAAATTTGATGACATGAGTCATTTTAAACTCAAACAACAATTTTTTTAAAAGAAAAAATCATCACCCCATGCCCAACCCAATCGTCTTCTTCACCCCCACCCAACCCAGTTTTCCTCTCCACTCTCACCCACCGCAACCCCAACTGCTCCTCCCCCCACCAGCCACCAGATATTCCTCTCCACCCCCACCCACCCCAACTGCTCCCCCACAGTCCACCAGATCTTCCCATCCACCCCATCCACCCAACTGCTCCTCCACCCCACCAGCGATCAGATCGCCCTCTCCACCCCACCCACTCCTACCTCAACCCCTTTTCCACCCATATCAATTTTTCAAGAAACACTTTCAAAAGAATTTAATTACTTTGAAAGATTTATTATACAAAAGTACGATTTTTCCTTCTTTACTTCTAAAAATTAGTTATTAGTTAACAATGGAAGATTTTTTTTTCTTCGAATTCTCGTGAGTGCAAATGATTCAAATACATGAAAATGAAATACGATTATTATTTTGTAACTCTTGAAATTTAAACTTTTAGGAAATCTGTGGGCTGAAATTTACTTTGTTATTTGTGGCATCACTAAATCTATTTTACCATAGAAAAAATTCAAGTTTGGGAAATGGTAGCTAGAAAATGGAGAAAAAGAAGAGAAAACATTTTTAAAAATTAGTGAAATAAGGCTTTCACGCGCAGTAAGTGTGTATCACATTCACTATGTCATGTAAGCAAAAAGTGGCAAAATGGTATAACGAAAACCTACATAAGGTGTCTAAAATGAACAAAGCCCAGTTAAGATGTCTAAGAATAATTTTGTGCCAATTTTAAGGGTCCCTTGATGGGTTTAGCCTTATCTATAATATAAAAATCAGATATAGATAAGGAGATGTGACACCTCACAATGGCCTTTAGTTACATTTATCTATTTTTCCCTCTCTCTTTTTTTCTTCCTTATTTCTCATTTTAATATTAATTGTGATCTGTAAAAAAAAATCACTCTTAAAAGCTCTAGATTACACTCTTAATTGTGCCTTCTCCTTCCATCTCCTATAATTCATTGCTTAGTTATTGTTGAACTTCTTACTTTTAATATACCATGAATAAATATACAACAACAACAACAACAACAACAACAACAACAGTGAAATAATGTAAATATAAAATTAGAAGATATACTAAATTGGTGTTTTTAATTGAGGTACTAGAGTAATTTAACATTTACTTTAGGGGTGTTCAAATTCCACAAAACTTCGAACCCACTCAAAAACTGTAAATCACACTTGAGTTTTTTTAAGAAGAGAAGAATAGAAAACTTAGAAAAATTGTGTCACGACTCGAGTCTACAACTTGGATATGGCCGGTACTTAAGAACCAATGTTGGTCCCCAAGTGAACCCTCATCCTGGCTGACTACAAGCAGAAGACTAACTCAAACATACATAAGCTTAAAGCTGAATTAAATTCATTAAACTCAAATACTCAACTTTAAAAAGTCTGAAAAATACTCAAAAGAAAGTAAATATAGAAAAACTCCTCAACTCTGTCTATCTATGAAGTCTCTATTACTCAAGAAGGATGTCAGGACAAGACCCATAACAACTTAAGACAACTGACTAAAAATTAAATGTGGAGACCTCTGGAATACAAAGAGACTCACCAAATCTAACTGGAGTGTAGAGTGATCTCAACAAAGTGTATGTTGATAATCCTTAACACATGTATCTGCATCATAAAAGGATGCAGATAGAATGACATTAGTACATGGAATGTACAAGTATGTAATATGGCTGAGTAAATAAATAACTGAACTGATAAGACTGCAATAGATAAACTCAACTGAATGTAACAGATTAAAGGAATGAAATCATTTAAAACTTTACAAAAACACTTACTCATCTGTGAACCTCAACATAATAAGTGATATAATAAAAATACACTTTTAACTCTATTTGGGAGATTCTCTAACCGACAACTATCACTATGAGCTTTGTGATGATACATCGTCTCGTTCATACTACCAAAACTGTCTTATACCTTGTCGGAGTATAAGACATCCTCAACTAAGTGGATCCACTAAGCTATGCTTAAAAAGCAATAAGGAGTCATCTAAAGTATGACCCTTTACCCATGTTGGCCAACATGGTTTATGAGGATGTTGAGTTGTCTGAACTCATCCTCATATCGGTGTTCAATACTACTCCCAATAATATATACGCATGATCATATATTTAAAAACATAACTCTTTCTTTGATTTGAGATAATTTCTCAAACTACCCTCTTAAAAAAGGTAACTGCTCTTGAAATATCTTTTAAACTCATAACTCATTTAGAAATCTCAGTTTCTCTTTTATCAATGTAAAAACTGATACCTCTGGGAATACATAGTCCCCTTATACTCTTACTCAAGTCATACTTGAAACTCTTTCTCAAAAACATATCAAAATCATATTCTAATATGATCATTGATGACTCAGAAAGTCATACTACATAAAAATTAATGGTATATCTAGATACCATACTGCTGAGACATTGATGACATACTCGATTGTCATACTAATCATGTTTTAGAAACTCTTTTCTCAAAACTCATCTTTACTTTTCTCAAAACTCAGTTTAAGAACTCATATGTTGGCTTTAAAAAGCATTCTCAAAATTTATAACTCAAATCATAGAGTTCATGTGGAATTATGGACATGAACGACTCAACTCAGAGATCTTAATAGCAAATAGGGAAACTCAGTACTCAGAACTCAAGACTCAAGAACTCAATGACTCAAGAACTCAAAACTCATAACTCAATGATATTTCTCCTCTAAAAAATACTCAATTCATAGGGTTCATGATGAAATATAAACATGAATGAACAACTCAAGAATTTTAATGCATAACATATATCAATTTAATAAATAGGAATATAATTTCAAAAAGAAACTGGAACTCAAGAACTCAAATCAACTTATCTAAAAAATACTCAAATATAGGGATAGAATCCTAGATTACTCTTTTACTGATTTGAAAGTAGATGTATGGTGTGAAAACGAACTAGTCAAACACTATGATAGCCTTACATACCTGGAAGAACAAGGTTCTTGAAGAATCTTGAAGAATATCTTGATTAGAAACCTTGAAACCCTAGCTTGAAGGGAAATAATCAAGAAAACCTTTCTTGAGATTTCTTGAATTAGTTTCTTGAAATTCTATGGCCAAGAATTATGATTTTCATTAGTTATTCATAATTGTATGGAGGAATTTGAGTTGAAAAGAATGGAATTCTTGGAGAAAGACTTACCTTGAAGAAGAATCTTGAAAAAGATTGAAAGAATCTTAATGGAGTCTTCTACTTTGATTTTTCCTAAGGGTTTTGCCTTAGGGTTTGAGAGAGAAAAGAATGATGGATTAAAAGATGAAAATCTGATTGTTTTGGGTCTTTAATTAGTCAAGAAATTCGTTTAGGATTTTCTTAGAGGTAAAAAGATAAAAACGACCCTTTTTAATGTTTTCCCGTCGGCTAATTCGTCACAACACTGTATCAAGTTACTAAAATGGTCATAACTTTTTACTCAAACCTCGGATTGTTGCGAAATTGGTGGCGTTGGAAAGAAGATTCAAATACCTTTAATTTGATAGGTTATGCGCCACGTAACTCTTTATATTCTAAGAGATATGGTCGTTTGAAGTTGACCTAAGTAGAATCTTACATTAAAACTTAATTGGTAAGGAAGCTTACAACTCAAATTTGTGCTAGGAGATTCTAGTGACCTTAATTGATATCCAAAATCATTCCCACACTAAAGAATTTACCTTAACATCTAAGAAAAATTAAGAGTCACTCAGTACGACCTTATACGCAATTCAAGAATGGTTTGGGCCTAACTTAGAAATTTTCAGGGTGTTACAACTTGTAATTTAAAAATGTGAGGAAACCCTTTCATTTATAACCAACAAAGGATAGTACGAACATGTACTTATTGTGTCTTATCAGAAGAGTTACAACCCTTTGTAAAGTTCACAAATCATTGGAAAGGTCACAACTCTTAGAAAAGTCACAACCCTTTGAAAAGTCACAACTCATTGGAAAAGTCACTACCATTCGAAAATGTTCGAACTTTTCAATGTCAAAAGATGTCTACTTTTAATATAGTATAATAAATAAATAAATAAAATAGAAGAAATATAATAAATTAGGTGTTTTAAGTTGGGGTATTATAGTAATTTAACATTCAAGTTAGGGAGTTGTTAAAATACTCCTAAGGTAGTGCAAAAGATTAAACACAAGTCAATATAAAATCTAAAACTGCTAGACGTTATTTAACTTACAAATTACCAATAATACACCATCTCAAAAATTTTAAATATAAGAGTTTTGTATGTCTTGAAATATGAACATGAGAGAATAAATAAAATTGATACATTTTAATAACATTTGTCAAAACATTGTCTATACACATAAAAATTAGGGAAAAGAATGTTAGACACCCAATTTTGGCCTAACATTTTCAAAATTCGTAACTTTTAAGTTTTATTTATTTAATAGTTCAAAATACATTTTTTATAATTTTAAATAAGTTTATCGATAACTATCCTTATTTGTAAAAAATTAAGATTTTTTATCAGTTAATTTTAATTACATTAATTTTTGTCACAGCCGATTGAATACGCTCAAATATTTATTCATTTTGATTAAATCATTAGTTCTGTAAATTGCATTTTTTACATGTCATTAGTTACGTTCATTACATTTTTTAATAGTCATTTTATTTGTTACATTTGTTAATATTCATTTTGATATTTTGCATAGTTTAGAAATTCATTCGAATATGAATAAGATTTCATACACGGATATTTTATTAGCTAGTGGTTTTGGCCCATGGTTTAAAATAGTGGTATTGTACTATAGGTGGTTTTTGATTTTCTATTTAAGCTATTTCTTAGTGATTAAGTATGAGTGATGAAATATTTTTAGATTAGGTTTGGGAATTTTCAAATTTTTATTCATAAAGGGTTCCACTATTCATTAATTTTCCGGCTGCCACCACCCCAGAATTCGGCAAAGCTCCGACAATACAAAACCCCAACCCAAAAACCCAAGTTTCCTTCCCCTCTCTCTTTGTTTGCTGCCAGCAGGAACAATAATAGCAACCAACAACTCCAAACAACTCCACCAGAACTCCACCGGCGAAACACCACGCCACCAACAATCAAAACCATCAAGAAACCACTAAAACCTCACCCAAACCTTCATTTTCAGCTCACCCACGCCAAAAACAACGAACTCCGGCCAAAACACTGTCCAACGTCTCCCTCGTCTTCTCCGATGAAGCTCATCGCTGGAGCAAGCTCTTAACTCTGAGCTCAACCAACCAAACAGTTGCTAGCAACTGCAAAACCAAACAAAACCACCATTTATTCCAGCGATCACCACACAGACCCATCCCATTTTCCCCTTTACAATTGTTTAGTTGTTTTGCACACTTGTATTTTTCGTAGCCACCACCAAACTCGTGAGCTTCATCCGCGAGTAAGCTAAAACCAGACCATTGCAACATCACCAAGCTTCGATTGAACAAGCTGATGAAACAACTTCGAACCAGATCCCTTTGCAGTAAACCATCAGCCATGTCACTCCAGTAAACTAACAACAACTTCGAAGCAATTCTGGCGAAGCACAGGGCACACCAACAACTTCGAAGCTCTGATGACACAAATATGGTCGGAGAATGGTATATAGTCCTCGATCCCTTCTATTTCTATATTTATTCCTTTGTTTATTTCATTTTTACCATTTATCTCCTGCCAGCTATAGCCTCTGTTATATTTGTTTTGCTAAGTGTAATCATTTAAAATTTATTAAATATAAATTCATAAAATGATTCGGATTATATTAAATTCATGAATGTATTAGTCCATATAAATATTATGGATTAATATAATTGAATTAATTATTTAAATCCAATGAATATGGATTTAACTAAAATCCAAATTAATTGATTTGGGCTACAATAGATGAGCCCAATTTTCTAAGCCCAAATCCATCTCATCTTAGAGGCCCATTTTTGGTGCCACGTGGCAAATGACATGGCATGCCAAGTCAAACAAGAAGCCAATAGGATTATGACATGTGTCAAAGATGATAAGCCCACTCCATAAAGCTTATGTCATATCACTTAAATCTTATTGGCCAAAGAGAATCATGTTCCAATCGCAACTCCTCTATTCTAAAACTATAAATAGGGGTCCTCATAATTCAAAAAAGGAACTGAATATTCTAAACAAGAAGCTAGAGAAAATTTGTGGTACAAACGCCATAAAATTCTCTATAAAGCTACAAGTTTAAGAATTCAAGCATTCAAGTTCAAGAATGATCAACATCAAGACCATTGGATTCAAGAACAAGCTTGAAACCCTTGAATTCAAGTAAAAGTCAAGATCAAGATAAAGTTCAAGTTTAAGTTCAAGATCAAGTTCAATACAAATTCAAGATTAAGCTCAAGAGCCCTTGAATTTATATTTGAAAAGGCGAATTCAGAGGAATTATAGAGATTGTAATACTTGCACTTTGAAATAATAAATACGGTTGTTGCATAATTTTCCGTTCTTGATTATTGTTTTCTCGACGCGAATTTTATTGTTTACAAATTATGGCACGCCCAGTAGGACAATCTTGTAACGACTCGAAAAAATGATAGGTTAAGCAAGAGCCTATGACTTTGTGTTGACTTTATAATGAGGTTCTATGAGGGTTTTTTTTTGTAATGTCGTTTTAATTGTGTAACATCCGACGATTTAAAATGAATAT
>JAJOOR010026688.1:0-16578 GCA_036250505.1 Solanum acaule
CACCTTTATAACCATTATTCTTGTAACCTTTCACTTCCATAACCTCCCCATTATATTCATGTTAATGTCATGTTTATGACTAACCTTTTGTATGCCTCTATGTTACACTATAAATAGAGGCATAAGGGTTCATATTGTATACACTTGAAAATTTGGTGAAGACTTGAATACTTTGAAGAATAAGAAAAGCTCTCATATTTTGTCTCTATATTTCTATTGTTTTCATCTTCTATATTTCTTGTCTTAATTTGCTTTAGTTTTACAACAAACTATACAATTTTTAGGGTAAACATATATGATAAAGTGAACAAGTAAAAATGAAAAATTATTGAAAAAACAACACAAAAGATTAGCGGCAAAGGAGGGATCTTGATTTTGGTCATCTCTTTTTGGACCGAGGAAGAACCTTCATAGTCAATTTTGCGACGTTGAGAGTTTCCAGTTACTTTCTCTTTGCTTGTTTCTCTCTTAAAATGATTTGTTTTTAATAATTACTCCCTTAATTCATCTTGGCAAAGATGAAATTTCGATAGTCAAATAAGTTTTTTTTGAATTGAAAGTTTTGCATATGACTTTTAGATATATTAAGTGACGTTGTTATTGTGATTTTAAATTTTTTTTACGTAGTTTTCAGACATATAAAGTTTATTTTTAAAAAATAAAAAAATTCTATGTCCGAATTCATGATCAATATTTAAAAATTTGAATCTCGAAATTCCAACTATATATGCCACATAAATTGGGAGTGAGTCAGAGAGGGAGTATTCCATCAGTTTTAACTTTCCGTTAGCATTACGTGCCAAAATCACATATCTAAACAATTCAAGGTTAAATATGTTCAAATTGAATAAAATGAAGAATAATACTGAAATAGTACACAATTTAGTGGAAAACAATAGTAATAAAAAAGAACATATTTAAATAAGCAAACTATTAAAGGAAAAACTAAAAATATATAGGGAGTAATATTTTATGTTTAAAAGTAATTTGTGTAGTCAAAGCAATCCTCCAGATGCCAGTTTGCTATTAAGGTAAGAAAAGCAAAAAATAAATAAAGTAAAATATAAATAATAGAGGTGAGATGCACGTAGAAATCTCCTCAAGGCGTCAATCATGTAGTGAGAATATATGGTAAGAAGACGTGGGGAGCTCAAACTACGTTATTAGTCTACGAACGTGTAGGCTACCACCTTAATGATAATTAATTATAGAAACAAAATCCCATCTATATATATATATATATATATCTCCATGCACATATATTATATATATCTTCTTTAATTTGATTCTAATTCCCAATCTTAATTTTATAGTTTTAGAGAAAGAAGAAGAATGGGAATATCATCAAAGTTACAAGTTATTTCTGTGTTGGTAGTTGGCCTACTGGCTTTGGAGGCAGTTTCTTATAATTTTGACTATGGAAATGCCATGGACAAAACCTTGCTATTCTTTGAGGCACAAAGGTCTGGAAAATTGCCACCGAATCAACGTGTTAAATGGCGCGGGGATTCAGGCCTCAAGGATGGTTTTCTCCAAGGGGTAAGACTAATTCATATATAGTATTGTGATTTATAATATAGGTTATGTAATTAATTAAAATTATGATTGATATATGTAGGTGAATTTGGTGGGAGGGTACTATGATGCAGGAGATCATGTAAAATTTGGATTGCCTATGGCATATAGTTTGACAATGCTAGGATGGAGTGTTGTTGACTATAGGAAGGAAATAGCAGACCTTAATCAGATGGGAAATACCTTGGCTGCTATTAAATGGGGTACTGATTACTTCATCAAAGCCCATACTCAGCCCAATGTCCTCTGGGCTCAGGTAATTCTTCTTCTCTACCCCTCAACTACATTTAAATTTGTAGCAATAATAGTTTGGTCACCTGCCTCTTGAAAATGCCAACTCTTTTATCCATTGTTTTATCGAGTGATTCATAGTATACATCACTTGCACGTTACTCCTTCATTTGATATCTTATCTGAGACAAGTTTTCATATATTTCATTGCTGGTACATGAACGATCTATTAGATCACAACTATATATATGACCATGTAATGTATTTTTTGGGAAAATTGTATATTGACATTATTTGAAACTTTTGTAACTGATTTGAATATCCCAGATGCCTAGTATTATTTAATTACTTGTCTTTCTTATTTTTCACGTATAACTAGTTTTTCTAAAATGTATCATTACTTAAGCAAGTAATAAGATTTCTTTCATAAAGCAATTAAACTATAGAGGAGCCACTATAAAATGTACACTAATAAAACTTTGAATTTGAAAGAAACGAGTTTTAAAGATTTGTTTTGAAGGTAGTATGTTTAAACAAGTTTTAATAGAAGCCCTCTTTTTATAGCAAATAAAGGGTAGGATGAATATGTGCTTATTGTTACTTATCATAGAAGTTACAATCCTTTGAAAAAGATGAAAAAAGTCATAATCCTTGAAAAAGTTGCAATCCTCCAATGTGAAAAACTGTCTTCTTGTAATATAATATAAATAACGAAATAAATATAAACATAAAATTTAGAAGGTACACAAAATTGAGTGTTTTTAGCTTGGAGTATTATAGTAATTTAACATTTAAATTTGAGGATGATGATTTTAGTTGGGGGTATTATAATAATTCAACATTATAAAAATATAAATGTATTAGTTTGGTTGGTGAAAATTTCAGGTGGGAGATGGTGATTCTGATCACTATTGTTGGGAGAGAGCAGAAGATATGACAACCCCAAGAACTGCTTACAAGCTTGATCCTAGCCACCCTGGTTCTGACCTTGCTGGTGAAGCTGCTGCTGCTTTGGCTGCTGCCTCTCTTGCATTCAAGCCTTATGACTCTTCCTACTCTAATCTCCTTTTAGTCCATGCAAAACAGGTACACCTTAATATAAACAAAAACTCTGTGTCTTCAAAGCTCTTAATTTCACATTTAATTTATGAATATGTATAATTTTATCAAGAGTGTTCAATTGACCACCCTTTGCAGCTATTCTCATTTGCGGATACCTTCAGAGGTTTGTATGATGATTCCATTCCAAATGCTCAAGCATTCTACACATCATCTGGTTATTCGGTTAGTGATAATATAATTTTCGTTATCTGCTACTCCCACACAACTTCTTACCCCAAGTTCAACTAATAAATTTGCTCACATCAACTTTGTTGATCATGATGTATTAGGATGAGCTTCTATGGGCTGCTGCATGGCTCTATCGAGCAACTTATGACGAGTACTACTTAAAGTATGTGGTGGACAATGCGGTATCTTTGGGAGGAACTGGATGGGCAGTCAAGGAATTTTCCTGGGACAACAAGTATGCTGGTGTTCAAATTCTTCTGACCAAGGTAATTGCAATAGTTGGAGATGTCTTAGTTTCAAAATAGAAAAAAACAATTACTTTTGGAATTAATTTGTTGCAATGTGGTTTAGCTAATCGGATAAGGTCTTGCGTTTTTTAAATGTGTAGATTCTCTTAGACGGAGCTGGTAGATCATACACTCCAACATTGAAACAGTACCAGGCTAAAGCCGATTACTTTACCTGTGCTTGTTTGCAGAAAAATGATGGATACAACGTAGTCCTGACTCCTGGTCAGTAAAGTTGGATAGATTTTTTCTAAAATTCTGTGTCTATATATTGATTAGTTAGTAAACATTGTTTTTTTCTCAATGATGTTTTTCAGGAGGCCTGATCTATGTTCGCGAATGGAATAATCTGCAATACGCTTCATCAGCTGCTTTCCTACTCGCCATGTACTCCGATTATCTTTCTGAGAAAAAAATTGTATTAACATGTCCTGAAGGTCAAGTTCAACCATCAGATGTCCTTTCATTTGCTAAATCACAGGTATGCGCATTTCAACACGCAGCCTGAACTATTTCTTGAGCATAAACTGAGTTCATTTTCACCTTCTACTACTTTTTATGAAAGAAGTAGGAAATTGTGATACTGTTGAATATTATAGATATTTTAGTTGATGGATTTCATTATTTTAACCGACTTCATGATATTGAATTCTTCAGGCTGATTACATTCTTGGTAAAAATCCCAAGGCCATTAGCTACTTAGTTGGTTATGGACAAAACTACCCAATCCACGTTCACCACAGAGGCGCCTCCATTTCCCCTATTTCAGTACTACATACTGCTGTTAGTTGTATAGAAGGATTTGAGACATGGTATCGCCGCCCTCAGGCAAATCCCAATATTATCCACGGTGCCCTTTTGGGAGGTCCAAGCAAATCCGATGACTTCAGTGATGACAGGTCCAATTATGAACAAACTGAACCAACATTATCTGGTTCAGCTCCTCTTATAGGACTCTTCGTCAAGTTGCAGTCCCTCTCAGGCTATCCAGGTAAGCTTTTAAATAAAAAATTCAATTTCTAATCAAGATTTTCAAGCTTGTCCTGTCATACAGTGAGTAAGTTTGGCTTTAAATTACAGGTTCTTATCGTCATATATCACCAACACCATACCAGAAGCCTCCAGGTTGGTAACTATACTTTAAAGCATTAGAAATTCTGAGACGAAAATTGATTTTGGTTCACAACAATTGAATACTTAACAGAAGTAATGACATTTGTATTCTGCAGCTTCCTATCACCCACAGCCATCAACACCCTACTACAAGGCTCCAGGATCATCAAACTATAAAGCTCCAGGTTTGTACCATTAGCAATTTGATATCGCACTTTCATTTCTCTTCTTGTACTTTTTCGTGTCACCCACAACACAGAAAATGGATAAAACCGAACAAATGAGGAAAAGCGAGAACTATAAATCAGAATACCAACCAAAATAAGATTAAAATCTTTATCATAGCAAGTTCTTTTCATTTTTTGCAATGATACAATAATTAGAAAATTAAAAAGTGACATTTCTTGCAGGTGCACCAGTGACATTCTTGCACTCCATAATTTCTACATGGACAATTGGTCCAACAACTTACTACAAGCACAGAGTGGTGGTGAAGAACACAGCTCAAAAGCCAATCACAAATCTCAAGTTAATAATTGAAAACCTTTCAGGATCATTGTGGGGGCTAAGTCCATGTCCAGAGAAGAACACATATGAGCTTCCTCAATGGATTAAAATACTAAAACCTGGTTCTGAACTCACTTTTGTATATGTTCAAGGAGGTGCTCAGGCCAAGGTTTCAATAAAGAGTTACCACTAATAGAGAGTTGACCAGTAATAGCCCAATTTTCCTGAGGCTCTAATTCCTTACAAAGATATTTTTCTTTTCTTTTTCATGTTTGAACTATTGACATTTGTAACATGGCAATGAAGATGCTTTTTGCAACCATTATAGTTTGTGAATTACTATTGTTTTGATTACAATTTTTTTTCCTCTTTTCTCTTTGACTTGTAAGCAAGCAAATGCATTTACTTCATTTGCTCGCCATAATGATATAAATCGTAAGCTTCAAAACAACAACTCACCAAATCATTACATAATAACCACGACCTACCTTTGTAATATATTCAACACAAGGATTTTTATCATGCAAAACTCCTTCCTCAAGGGAGAAAAAAACTACGACCTACCTTTGTGAGATTTGCCTCAAATCTCCACTTAAAACTCGAGCAATAACCAATGAGACTAACGCCTCATTACCTAACCCTTCCTAGCCTTTACCACTCTAGGAACAATTACCTATTACAAAATGTTTAGTAAAGTAAAAGGTTACAGTATTTCAAACAGAGAATCAGTCAAAGAACTAGAGAACTATGACAGCTGCTTCCTTAGGAACATGTTCTCTTCGATGAAATTTGACTCTTCATGATGAAAACTACGGCTAAGAATAAATCTTGATATGTGTGAATAGAGTCCACCATCAATAGAATCAATATGGCATATTATATAGGAGACGTGAAGTGTAATACCCCGTACTTTTGAGCTAAGATTTGAACCATTCGACTTCTATCTTTGGCTGTTCTTTGGTTTTTGGAGGACCTATTTATGCTTGGAAGTATCATTTGTGTTTAAGTTAATTAAAGAATGGATAGATCAAGGCTGAAGGGGTTATGCCAAGTATGGTGTATGGTAGTAGGTTGCATGTATGGGTCATACCTTGAGTCGTGGATGGGCTATGGAGTGAAGGAACTAATCTGCAACATTGGAGGAGCCATGTATTTACTGTACATGGAAAGTACGGGATGTACCTTGGTCATAAGTGGAAGGTGAGGCCCATACGGGGGAAGGTACGAACCGTCTATTTAGTTCTTGCACAAGGCCCAACTTCAAGCAAGTGTATCTCTCAATCTATGAAGAGTTAGAGACACATCTAACAAATTCCACCACAACCTACATAACAATTTATGCAAAATCAGAGAAGAAGATATCGTACCCAATGTCTAATTAGTTCAACGAACAAATTCAAGGCCTAAAAATTAGTCCTTAACTCTAAGAACTTAGATCACTATAATGAAAAGATGAAGGGCCAACTAAAGGGGGATCAAACATTATTAGACAAGGCATAAAATAACGTACCTGCATTTCATCCCTTATGCTTAGGAGTTTGCTTGCTAAGTACCATGTGGTTTGGTACTCACCCTTTGCTTTTATACTTGTCTAGGTTACTAGCCTGGATCTTTGTGATACTCTCTATTCTCTTCTTTTACGAGGCTTCTGTGGAGATTTTGAGGTATATATTTGTCATCGTGACGGACTGTCTTACTCTTATTTATGATCTTGTTCTACTTTAGAGACAACATCATTTGAAACTTGTGTTTTCTTTCAAATCTATTGTAATACATTAGAGGCTTGTGAACGTGACCACAAGGTTTTGGAGGTTTTACTAAGTTGACTTAGTTATCTGCATTTATGATATTTTGAGATTCAATCTGATTTACATCTGTATTTTTTGTGAATTTGTGTTTTAGGCTGACTTGTCTTGGTGGGATAAGACAATTTTCATCACATCCATTTTTGGATCGTGGAAAATGCTATTAATGCCCCAGATTCGTAGGTCTCACGTGTATACAAGTCAAGTCTAGTAGAGTCTTGAGGATCTGCGGAGACATCTGTGGCTTATCTTCTAGAGGCTCTGGTGACGTTTAGGAAAAATCTTCACTTCTTTAACTTCTATCATGTGTCCTTGGTTCAATCTTTCTTGTGACTTCATTCCATTCTCTCACTTATAGTGATGACATGTACATGGTTCTTCATGGGAGAAGTTGATGTGTTGTGCATGGCTTGGATATTTAGCTATTCAAAGGGGTTGAGTAAGATGATAGATCAATGATACATCTTGAGGATATTTGAATGCTGAGATGAATAATGGTTTTAGGGACATCATGAATGTGTTATCTTTTTCGGGTTATTTACACAACATCGAAAGTAGTACTTGTGTGGTATATACGATATATGGAGTGGTTTGACAATTAAGAGCGCAATGATTTAGAATTTGATAAGTGGTAGATTTACACTCATTTGAGGCCTATTTAGATCAACAATTAGTGTCCTCAATGCCTAATTATGTCCTATTCTGATAATATTTTGATGATTTGTAGCTATGAAGGCTAAAAGGACAATGAAATTATGAATACTTGAAAGAAAGGCCAAAACATGGAAAGAAGTGTAAACTCCACAGTGTTCATCGCCTAACCAAAAGGATGGATCATCCAATTGGTACGACCTCACCCAAAGTCACAATTGAAATTGTCAAGACAGGTCAACAAACTGAATGAAGAAATAATGACTCACCAAATGTAATGGACGAACTGAATTACCATCGTCGAAGGTGATAGAACTTTGATAAAATATGAAGGCTTAAAAGGTGAACAAATGTGGTACTCAGTGATTCACCGAACATTAAAGGCAGACTAAAACGAGATCACCGACTGAGGTTGAAACACCTCAAGCCTAGATCAAGAGAAAGGCGAGCTAATGAGCAAACAACGATCGGCCAAATTAGCTTGGTGAGCCCGACTAACGTCGTCGAAGGGGTCACACCATGAATTTTGGGAAAATATAAATAGCCCAAAGGAGGCTGTGGGAGAGAGACTTTTGCAGAAGAATTTTTTTGAAACTTTTAGAATAGAGTTTTGAAGTTCCTAACTTTGCATGCTCTTGAGAAAAACACTCTGAGTTTTGGGGTTTTAACTTTTGCTCTTTAATATGACAAATTGAAGTTGAAATCAAAGTGGATGTTGATTATAATTGCTTAATTTTATCACATCCATCGCTTTCTTTATGATGGGTATAGTTTATTTACTTTTTGTGATGGGTGGATAAAACCCCAACCCTAGGGGTACAATTATGGGGTTAGGTGTTGATTTAATGTAGTGGTTATCTTGTTTTTCTCTGTTTTATTATTGTTCTTTCATGGATTTGGACTAATTGGCATGGGGTTAATTCATGGGTTAAGGTTGCAAACTTAATCCTAGTTTAGATCTTTGATTGATGCTCAAAAGAGATTGATTGAAGTGAGTAATTAGTCTAATGCTTGCAATTTAGGTTTGATGTCTATGATTTTCTTGAAAGAGAAATTATGGGTCAAATACATTTTCTCAAATCTGCTCGAAAGAGAGATTTCTTAAGGTAGTGGGTTGATTTGTAAATCACATAAATGAGACCGGAAGAAGATTTTATGAATTGACACTATGAGATCGAGAGAAGATTAGTTTCATTTAAGATGACCCAGCCTATCGATGATTGTCCAGAACTATTTAGCAATACAATTATCTCTATGTGACATCAATTCTACTCCCCGCACCCCTATATTGCTTTCTAATTGATTGATTCTCTAAAGTTTTAGTTTAATTGTAACTCTTGATATCAAAATCTTTTTCGTAGATTTGGTAGAACCATTAACCCACATTCTTACTTGCTGCAAATGAATTAATTTACAACCTTAAATTCTTGATAGACTCGAGTCTTAATTTGGTATTCTTATTGACAATGATCACTTATTCTCTTAATGTTTTTGAGGATAGTTTGAGCATTATAAAATATGGCGCTGCTGCCGAGGAATGATGTCTAAGCAGTCCATTTTTAGAAAATAATTTGTAAATTGGCTTAGTTGTAGTAGATTGTTGCTTGGTGTTGCAGTTTGCTGATTTGCAGGTATAAAACATGAGTGGCCACTTTAGTGATAATGATAGTCACTATGGGAAAAATGACATTATGAATGATTTGAATGATATGCACATGAACATCATTCAAACCACATGAGCCATCCAGTTACCTCATACAACAGGGAGGACAATTTTTCATGTAATCGAAACAATGTCACAACTGCTCCAGATGAGAAGAATGTTCGAAGGTTTTGATCATGAGGATCCTCATGAACACTTTGACGTTTTGTGGATATATGTAGACTGTTCGTGTTCAAGAACATCTCACAAGAGTCCATAAGGTTTAAATTATTCTCGTTCTTTTTGACGGGTGAATCTACAAGATGGTTTGCTGAATTGCCAATGATTCTATCACTTCTTGGGAGGAGTTGATTGAAGCTTTCTTCGATTATTTCCTCCCTTAAAAAATGGTAAAGCTTAGGAACAACATCCAAAATTTTAAAAGAATAGTGGGTAAGCCTCTACATGAGACATTGTTGCGGTTCCGGAAATATCTTCTACAATGTACAACACATGATGTTCCCGACAATTTGCTACTGAAGTACTTTTATTGCAGCCTTGATTTAGTCAATAAAGGCATGGCTGATCAACTTATTCAAAGTGGGCTGATGTGACAACCGTTTGACATAGTAATGATGCTGCTAGATGACATGACAAAATTTGACCGAGCATGGCATACTAGAGAGGATCAAGTATCTTATCAACAATGTGGCATGAGCAAGGAACAAATGGAAAAAAATAATGAGTTTTATGAAAATATGGCTAAAATGATGACCCAACTTGACTTGTTGTCTAAACATGTCATGGGAGGTCGACTTAAAGCTACGACTGCGGCTGGTACATGCATTGGACAATGCCAGATGATTCCAAGTTTGAGGCATTATATAATGAGGAAGTACAATACTTGGGAAATCAAATTGGGGGTTCTCACCCGAACTACCAAAGGCAAGGTAGGAACCAAGGGTGAAACAAGGAGCGAGACAATGGTTAGAGAGATTGAAGTGGAAATTGGAGAGATACGAAAGTTGAAAAGTACAAATATATTCCCCCTCATGATCAGTCTAAACTAAAAGAACCAGCTGGACCAAAGGGAAATCACACTAATGAAATGCTTACAGGGATTTTCAACAAGGTTGAAGGGTCTGACAAGGTGTTGAATGATTGAAAAATTACTTCTCCACCTTAACTCAGTTGGTGTCAATCAAACAACTTGAAACGTAGCTATACAAACTTGACACTCATCTCAATCCAAGGCAAAAGGGGAATTTTCCTAGTGACGTTGTTCTAAATCCAAATAATAATGGATGTTGAGTAAGAATTATGTCGTGCCATGACGTTAAATAAAACGCTTTCTGGGAGGCAACCCATTCTTTAGTTAATTTTATTGCTTTCAATAATGGGTATTATGAATGCTGGTTGAAATGATGTCGAAGTGTTGAGAAATGTAAAGTGGGTGATGCCACGATCAATTTGGAAATCCACCAAATGTATTAAGTAGACATATTCATGTCTGTCTTCTGGGCTGGAAAAATTGAAAAAGTTTACTATCAACTTAGGCGGTCTAAGCTCCAATTAGTGATCCTCCTAAGTTCATTAAGCAGATGCCATAGAGTTTGCCGAATAAACCTTCAGGTTTGGTATCCATTTAGGCCTCATCAACGAGATTTAGCTCCTTCAATGATTCATCGAATGCTTTCGGCGATGTTAGTCGCAGTCCACGGAGTGGGTCTGATTTAAATAGGTCTTGAGTATTTTCAAGTTAAAAAAGAAACACTTTCATCTCTTTGTGCTTATTTCCCTCCTAAACTCCCAAATACCTTCATTTTAGTGTTTTATACCTCATTTCACTTGCTCAGAGTGCTTTGGATTGCTTGCATCTTGATCCCAACCCTAGTTCCATCGATTTTGTACTTTGATACTATTTTTGAGGTTGGCTTTCGATTTCTATCTTGTTATTTGTGTGAGAAATGGTTACCTTTGGTATGGGCTTGTTAATTTCATTATAACGTTGTTTAATTTGTATGGGTAATGCTAAATAGATCATATTGAACTATGCCCATGAGTTAAATATTTGATTTTGTGCCCAAAATTTCTAAAATTGATTGTGTTGGTTGAAATTTGGAATTGAACCCTTGTTTGTACTGGGTATTGGTTGCAATAAAGATGGGTTAAATATGATTATCCCAGTGTTGCCTTGATGGCTTGAATTTACCTAATGATAGATAAAGTGGCGACTTTTTAAGGGAAAATCGTCATTTTGGGTAGTGCTTTGTGATATATGAGGGAAGTCTGAGTACCCATGGGTAGAAAAGCATGTGAGGAGATTATGAAACACATTAGGAATTAGTATTGTTGCATATTGTGGTTGAAGTTTTGAAAATAGGAACTAGGTTGAACACTACCTGTTCGGTGGGCTTGCTTTAGCTCACTAAGGTAGTTAGGCGAATTGCCGAGTAAGTCCCAGATCGCCATTTATGCTTTGACATTTGACCTAGGGTACTGTTCCATTTGGCAAGCTTGTATTAGTTTACCAAAACCTACTCAATGTATCACCAAGTGGAAGTGAACGTCACCCTTTATGCCTGTTCATTTTAAGTTTGCACTCTCACTTTCGGTGGACTTGTCTTAGTACACAAAAACCAATTAACTGTGTCGTCGAGTTGGAGATGACTCCTCCCTCCATGCCTATGTTATTTGAAATCGTGCACTTTCAACTTTGGCGAGCTCACCTAACCTGTTAGGCGAATCACCTTCCCAATAGGCGAGCCTCAAAACTTAATTTTGAATTGTGTTTTACCGATTCTATGTTTGAATGATTGGGCCTTGCAGGAAATGGCTAGAACAAAAGGAAAGAGGGTAGTAACCTCTGACACGAAGTTTGAGAGTGAATCTCCTCTCCCTACTTCTCCTAAGAGAAACAATGAGATAGAAATCAATGAACCATCTGAGGTTACTCGCCAACAACAAACTACTCTATGCTCCTTTACGCGTATGAGTGAGCAACCTAACAAAGTGGTTGCCTACAAAAGAACGGACACCAGGTCCAAGTTGGTTAGCCTCCTCAAGCTTAGTCCCACAGCTCACGTGTCCTCCTAATCATTGCTCCAATGGACCTCAACAGGCTCAAGGTTGCTGGAGAACACACAATTCTAAATGAGCGATAACTATTCACAGATAGAGTCATGAGTGACTACCCAACCATCTTGGATACTATTCAGTTTCATAGGTTTGAGGTGTTTAGAAAAGCTTAACGTCCTTATGTTCAAGTGTGGGTCCGACAATTCTACACAACCTATATACATGCCTTACCAAAGAAGAAGAAGGGCACAATTTGGTATCCCTTGGAAGAAGTAAAAGTGTGTGATGCCACACAGGTGCAATCAACACTGCCCTGGGCACTCTAGAAAATCAGGCTGGATGCGGCATGACCTTGATTTATTTAAAAGTTGGCTAGCACCTCTAATTTCTGATGCCTCTCCTCCATGGATGGCTGACGGAGAAAAAGTAGAGAAGAAATAAGTGAATGTTGGAGCCTAATATTGGTTTGGATTCATAAGAAGTAATATCATGCATTCAACAAAATGAATCAAGCCTCCAGCACCCAAAGGCTGTCTTTGTTGGCACACTTATTGATAGGGAAAAGATAAATGTGGAGTTGATTATTGTAGATGAGCTGTTGGTGAGGGGTAGACAAGAGAAGAACTCTTTCCCTTTCCCGGTCTTGATCACATAACTGTGTGAGACTTCGAGAGTTCCTTTCCGGGAGAGGATTGGTGTGAGGATCACCCCTGCCTCCTCCAATGACATCTAGAAGATCAATGTATACTTGCGAGATGATGTAGCTTAAGGATGCCACCACCACACTACAACAATAAAGGCTTTTACCGACATTTAATATGCACTTAAGCGGCAATACAAATTGCCACTAAATTTTTTACCGGCATTTAGCTAATTTCCATTGGATCCAATGTCGCTAAAGGCTTTAGCGACAATTACAAGTGCCGGTAAAGGTACCAACTATTGCCGCTAAAAGGTTTCAATTTTAGTGGCATTTATTTAGTGGCAATAACAATAGCCACTAAAACCATCTAGAATTTACATCTTATATTGTCACTAATGACGCACCATATTAGCAATAAAAATTCTCACAAATTGACAAATACTAATATGAAGAAATGTTGTGTTCATTAAAATCACAATAAACAAAAAAACAACTATTTATTCATTATCTTTTAATGTCAACAAATAACAGGAAAAAAGTATTGAAACAATTAAAATATAAAGAAAACAATTATTAAGAGAAGGTAAACCAACTATTAATATCATTATATCTTTCGACCAATATAGTTGAAAACATACCGCGAGGTATTCCTTCACTTTGTCAGCCAGAGGGAAAGAATAGTTGGTTTCAATTGCAATGGCCAACACATTCTTGTAGGTGTTGGTGAACAAATGTGGTGCAGCAGCTAAAATAGGGTAGGAGAGGGCATAATTCCAAGTTTGGCAAGCAGGGCGGTTTCAGAGGAACCGATTTTATCACCCTTCTTGATAAACTTCGTAGGGGTGATAATTTCAACAGTACCTTTGTTAATTTTAGTAGGAATGTTGAGCACATGCAATAATATATTGTAAGTTAAGGAGAAATAACTTCTTAGTAGACAAGTGAAAATCAAAATCATTTGGGACATGAGAAAAGTACCTTGAAGAAAGAGGTCTAAGAGGGGTCAAGACGTTTTTCTAGGAGGGACAACAACATCAACATTCAACGGGAGCCACCAAACCAACACGAGCAGGTGCTCCAACCTGTAAGATAAATGGAGGACAAAAACTTCAGCATAAAACATATTATAATAAAGGCCGGAAGGAAAAATAGTACAAATAAAACTTAGAATCAATTCAAACATCCAAAATGACCTTTTTTGAACTTCCAAATATTACTTGTAAAATATTGACGGTAAAATCTATTTTGTATGTTTGCAGTTGCATAAGATAGTTATATGCACGTGGTAAAATACTTCATATATGTTATCCACAAAACGTAGTCCTTGGTATTAATTAATTAGTTATCATCAAACAGGGTGGAAGAAACAAAGAAAGCTCTATCATAGATAACCATGGAACCATGAGCAAGATCTTGTCTTAATTTTGGCAAGAATCGGGTAAGTTGACTATAAAATTAATTTTATTTTTTTATCTTAACTTGGGAATTAATCTTGTCGTATAGGAACAATCTTGATCAAGAAAATTTTGTCTGAACATCACCCCATTTCCATTGTCATACTGCACATGTTAAACTCAAGTCAAACTTACAAATTAATATTCTGTCAATCGCAGAAATTAGAGTCGAAGTATTACAAATATCTATTATCACTTAACCAAATTGTCCTTCGCGAGATAAGAAGTGCAAGACCTGTGAGAAAGCAAATCAACCTAATCCAGAGAGTAAATTAACCAGCTCCGATGCAATGGAAATTTGGTTGTACCCGAAATAACCATCTCAAAAGCAATACCATCCACGCCCCGCAAGCCTATCAAGCATTTGGTCCATAAATGTCATATGAAAATGGTCTTTCTCAGTCCATGCATTCAATTTCCAGTAGTACATGCATACATGCCACCCTGTGACCGGTCTTATAGGCACCATTTCCCTTTTTTCATTTGGAACCGCCGTAGTTCCTCCATTCTTTGGCACACATTGCATGAGATTCACCCATTTGCTATCCGCAATGGGGTACACCACACTCGCATCGAGCCACTTGATGATTTATTTCTTCACCACTGCTTGCATTGGTGGGTTTAGCCTCCTTTGATGCTCAACGCTTGGTTTGCATTCACTATCCAATTGTATTTTATGAGTACAAATTCTGGGGGGGGGGGGGGATCCCCACAATATCAACAATTGTCCATCCAATAGCTTTAATGTATCGTTTTAACATATCAACAAGTAATTTTACTTGCCACTCAAGTAAATCTGTAGCAATGATGACGGGCAAGGTGTTACTTGCCCCCAAAAATACATACCGAAGGTGGGATGGGAGCACTTTTAACTCAAGCTTTGGTGGCTCTTCGATGGATTGTTTAGCGGGGGAAATTTATTGATTTTTAAGATCAATGTCGAGCTTCAATGGATTCTTAGAGTTCGAACCTAAACCAAATAGAGCAGCCACAACTTTATCATAACCTTGAACTTCCTTCTCATCATAATTTGAAAGGACGGCAGTGAGAGGTTCCCCCACACAAAGCACCTCACTTACATTAGCCACTGCCTCATCAAATACATCAAGGGTTGAACCTACCTTAATGTCACTCGGTTGCTTCATCGATTTGCACACATTGAATGTAACCTCTTGTAACACCCCGTATCCAAAAAAGGGAAAAAGCTCAAATTTTGGGGAATTGCAGGTGCCAGCCACGAGGGCCACCCACGACCCGTGGATGGGACCATGGACCGTAGGTGTGGTCCGTGCATGGCCCAACCTTTAGATGATTTAAGGTCCAGGACCACGGCTAGACCTATAGACCGTAGGCCAGAGCACGGTCCGTGGCTCACTGGCCAAAATTGTGGTTTCTGATGACCAACCATGGTCCACCAGGATGGGCCGTGGGTCAGACCGTGGTCCGTCGACTGGGTACATCGGTGGTCACTCGACAATTAATGTTAGGGATAGTTGGGTCTTTTCCTAATTAACTAGTTCCTATACTACACCATTTTGCCCTTTACTAAAACCTCAATATAAGCTTTTTAAACCCCAAATTAACCCATTCACTTCATTCTTCCAAATTCACATAAAGAAAACCAAATTTCCTCTCCAAATATTTTTCTCTCTAGGAACTTGACGAAGAATAATATTCAGACTGCTGGTAAGTGAATCTAAAGAAGAGTTTGATTTGGACACCTGCTCTTGGCCTCATATAAACTCAACTATGTTATACAATAATATATTGTGGTTGTCCACTACATCAATAAGTTACTCCATTACTTTCCTCCAATGAAGATACCCATAACCTCCATAACCTCCACCTTTATAACCATTATTTTTGTAACCTTTCACTTCCATAACCTCCCCATTATATTCATGCTAATGTCATATTTATGACTAAACTTTTGTATGCCTCTATGTTACACTATAAATAGAGGCATAAGGGTTCATATTGTATACACTTGAAAATTTGGTGAAGACTTGAATACTTTGAAGAATAAGAAAAGCTCTCATATTTTGTCTCTATATTTCTATTGTTTTCATCTTCTATATTTCTTGTCTTAATTTGCTTTAGTTTTACAACACGTTATCAGCACGAATGTTCTACCATTGCAGGATTGAAGCAAAGTCTATTTTATATTTTACTTGTGAACAAGGTGAATGATTAATATTATTGTTACTGTGCATTTTTTTTTCCACCTATGACTATAAATACTTTCTTTTGTATGTGAAACTTATGATTATGCTCACTGTTTTGGTTATTGCATAAGCTTTTA
>JAJOOR010026689.1:0-10956 GCA_036250505.1 Solanum acaule
TTCTTGGTGAAATTATGGTAAATAGGCACAAATTTATGGTAAAAATAAAGGATCATAATAATGGTGTATATAGTAAAACAAATGTTTGGAGTATACACCAACCTAAAACAATAAATTGAAAAGTATTAGATGTTAGTATATTAGTTTGGATGCTACAATAATTAACACTCAATTACTGTAAAATTGGTTTACTTTAGTTACAACTGGTACAAAACTTGGTATAAATGATGGTATATATAACAACCAAATGTCATAATGATGATGGTATATTATCTTACATATGAACATACGTATATTAAAATGACCGCAGTAATAAATTATTTGGTGTAATTGGTGGTGTAAAAAACTACAAGTTTGACGATCTATGGTATATAATTAGAACCTCATAAATAAAAATATTGTATATTTTAGTGTATTTTAAGTATGTGAATTGGTGTAAATAATAATATGAAAAATAGTTCCTACATTTATTGAAGTAACCTGATAAAATCATAAATTTTAAAAATTGGTTTAAGGGTATGTAATCTTTGACTGTTTTTTTTTAAGTTTATTAAATGAGTAAAATATTGGTAAAATACTTTGGTATTTCTTTGACTGTTTTTTTTTAAGATCATTAAATGGTTAAAATTTTGGTAAAATACTTTGATATTTCAATAAATGGCTTATGACTACAATCTTGGTTAACACTGAAACCATAAAAAAAACACGTTGTTAAAAAAAAAATTTGGTTTACATATGAAAGAAAAAAACACAAAACGGGGTAAACACATTGGTATGTATGCCAACCTGCAACTTTGAAAGAAATCCAATCGATCATATACAAGCATTTAGTATAATTTTTCAATAATTATAAAACCCAATTTATACCTAAATTTATACCAAACTCATACATGTACAAACCAAACTCACACTATAAATTTATCACAAAATTTAACCAAAAAAGCAACCAAATAAATGCATAATCACATAATAAAGACAATATCCAACAACGAACTCAAAACCATAAACGCAACTAAAGTACAATCCAAAATAACAAAAGAGATTCAAAACCATAAAACATTCATGAAATTCTGTCTTAAGAAATAACACTTTTTACTCCTTGACCCTACGATTTGACCGACCACCTTGCTTAGAAGCTTCATCTTCACAAACAGATTCAGTATCAATTTTCATCTTTCCATATTCCCACAGTAATGTTCCAAATCTCAACCGAAGATTTTCAGCATTTACACCCGACATAGATATGTTCATATCTCCACGGCACACGTATTCAGCAAAAGCACAGGTATACAGACCACAATCCCTACAAATATTACCCAATCAACATAATTAGTACAATACATAGTATAATCAATCACAAAAAAGACACATTATACTTTTACGCGGAGTCTTTTCCATCGAAAATTGATAAATTTTTTGGTTAGTTGAATTGTGAATCATTTATGTGAAGAAGATTAAAGGTTAAGAAAAATGAAGAAGAATATGGAAGAGAAACCCTTTTGACTTCCCAAAATATTTCAAAATTTCTTGAAACTATAACTCTACATTGATAAGTACACCCCTTTCTTGGTAAAAAAACAGCTTTATCAAAAAAGGGAAAAAAATAAAAGTAATGAATCGTGTGTATTTGAAACTGTTTAGGAGAGAGAATATTTGGTAAATATTAATATCCTAATTATACTTCATATAAAAGGCACAAAATACTAATAGTATGAGAGAGAAAAATCGGTAAAACAAAATTAAAATAAATACAAAAATTAAATGTTTTGTTATGTATGTAATTTAAAAACTTAGTTTGTAATTAAATATAAGTATATTGATATTTTGTTAATAAAAGTCTTAAGTAGTATATTTTTGTAATTTTTCCATAAAAGAATCCTAATTCTTTGCACATATGTGGGATGCAGGCTGATGGTTCAAGTACTTTGTAGTTACATTACTTTGCCTCTCTATGCCCTTGTTACTCAGGTTTGTACCCCATAAATCATACTTCCATAATGAATTGATTCACTTTACAAACCTATTTTAGTTAATTAAGATTTTTCTTTTAGAAAATTTAGGAATTAATTTAATTGATTGATAGGTTTATCGATGGAACCAGAGATAAGACATAAGTACCTCCCTAAATTATGACCGAAATATCAGAGACACACCTTAACTAAACTAAGGTTCTATTACCTCCTGAACTCATTTGTTTTGTAATTTTGTACGCCTTTTGACTTATGTGGCACACTCCGTGACTCAATGTAGTTGAGGCGCGTGGGAGATGTTTGGATGCCATGTAGACCAAAAAGATGTACAAAATTACAAAAAAATGGGTTCAAGGGTAATAGGACCTTAATTTAGTTAAGGTGTGAAACTGGGATTTCGATCATAGTCTAGAGGGGTACTTGTACCTTATCCCATGGAACAATAATGAAACTTTATGATGACTTTTATTTGTGCACCACTGATTAAGTTGCATCACAAACGATTTCTTTTATTCCAACGTTGAAACAAAATTTTTAAGAGCTTGAAGCATGTATATATAATACTATCCTTAAGGATATTTCATTGATTACGTGACTTGATAATAATATAAAAGTTCTATTTCATGATTTATTTAACTTTTGTCCAGATGGGTTCACATTTCAAAAGTGCATTGTTGGAAGAACACATAACACAAGCCATAAAGCATTGGCACACAGAAGTGAAGAGGAAGAAAAAGAACAAGCTGCAGGAATTAGAGTCATCACATTATTCTGTTGCTACGACACAAATTACTTCTCCAGAAATAAAATTAAGTGCTAGTGCTCATGAAATTCAAGAGATCTCTGAAGAATCACCAAAAGTAAATATAGTCCATCAAAATGAATCACAAATAGGTGTTGATTGAAAGAGCAAAATTAAAAGAAAAAAATATAAGTTTTTTCACAATCTAGGAATTAAAATCTTGGGGTTGTTTGGTAGGGTGTATACGAAAAATGCTAAATAGTGTGTATTAGAAATGCTTACATTATTTCTTATGTATTATTTGGTTTGGTGTATTAAAAATAACACACAGTGCATAACTTTTTTTTGAAAATAGTATTTACAAAGATACCCTCCACATATATGGTAAAAAAAATGTAAAAAAGGTTTTGAGGGGCAATTGGGTTTTTAATCATGTCCATTCCTCAACACACAATCGAGTGTATACCTAATGCTTGCATTAGTTATACATATGTTGAAATAGTGTACCAAAAAGGTACTACTAATATACAATGTTAATGCATGCATTATTTCTTCTAATACACTCTACCAAACGACCCCTTAATCCCTTCCATTTGTAATACCTCTATTACAAGTCAACTAAACAATATCCCAACTGTCCACAATACAAATTAACCCTAGATGACAGGCTTCATCGACTACCTCTAGTCACAACACACCATGGCTACAACTAGTCACAACACACTATGGCTACTTCTATCCACAACTCGAATCTAGAAGATAAGTGTAATGACACATTTTGTCATTTTTAAAATTTTTCATAAAATTACCATTGAGCCCCTCCTGATATTGACCCCCGAGTCATTTTTGATTGAATTTTGAAAGTTGGTTTCAAACTTTGAGGGTAAGTTGAGAAATTTGCAAGTTTTTTTAATTTAAAAAGGCTAAATTTCTTAAAAAGTGATTTCGGTGTCTTTTGGAGTTCAAGTGTTGGAATGAAATTCCGTCGATTCCATCCGTTCTGAAATGTGGAAATTAGACTGATAGAGTTGTGATTATTAAATTCAGAATCCTTTTGAGAATTTGAGGTCCTAAGTTGGAAATTTGTGAAATTTTTAGCCTTTGGGTTGACTTTGGTCAACATTGGGAGTTTTGGATGCTCTGATCGGAATTCTGAGAGTTCCATGGGATTTGGGGGATGATTTTAGTTCTAAGTGAGGTCTTGGTTGAATTTTCAGAGGTCCCGACCTTGATTTAGCCTTTCTAAATATTGTTTTCATTTCGTGTGACTTTCACGAGTTTCGGGTCAAGAAGACCTCAAATTCGTATTTCGATGGTGGTTCCATTGTGTCCGGAACATCGAGTATAGTCTGGTTGTATATATGGTTTATGAGTATGGTGTTCCAAACGAATCTTGAGAGTCCATTCGATGATTTTTGAGTTGGATGTTTTTTTCTGTTTTGTGTTGCTGAGGCCAACCCCTCTGCGATCGCAGAGAGGTGACCGCGTTAAGGGTGCGTTTGTGGAGCTCTTTTATGAGCTATCCATCCGCATTCATGGAAAGGGGGTCTGCGTTCGCGGAGGACCCCTAGACATAATATTTCTAAAAACCAGGGTTTCAACCACCATTTTTGAGTTTTGAGAGCTTTGGTGTGACTATTTGAACAAGAATTTTGAAATAAATATTTGGATAATGATTCCTAATCTTAAATCTTCATTTAATCATTATTATTTATGATTATAAGTGTTCATCAAGGTTTTGAAATGATAAATTGAGGTTTTTCTTCAAGAACCCAAGAACTTAGTAAAATGGTGATTATGAACTGATTTTAAATTCTTTTTCGAAATGATTTTCACCAATGAGTTCAAAATGCCTTGGGTAATGTTTTCAAGTAAAGATTTTTGGGTTCAAACCCCATTTTCAAAATTGGGGTTTTTGGTTGATTTGACCCATTTTGCAAAATGTATGAATTGGGTGTTGTTACTTTCAAAATCTTATTATGATTACATGATTGAAATAGATTATGTGGCTTTGGACGTTGTTCTTAAAGGAAAGACTCAATTCTTGAATTGACATTCTAATTGAACCGACGCAAGTGATCTTCTAAAACTTGTAAAATTAGTAGAATCATGTATTTTCCTTCATTCTATGTGTTGGGGAGTAATGAGAATGAGGTGATGGGTTCAATTATTCCACTTGATTGATATTAATGAACAAAAAAAGGGACTAATGAAAAAGGCAACCTGTCGATTATAATGCTCTGTGTATTGCCTTCTTGTGGACCCTATTTTGTTGATTGATGAAATGCTTTGATGGCATTATTTAGGACTTGAATTGCTTGAGTTGTTGTCTCTTTCTTATGGTGTGAAATTACTTATTTGCATTGATTGTTGTGCATCACGATTTTAGACATGTGATGAATATGTCGAAAGGAAATGTTTCAGGCAAGTGATATGACAAAAAGCCGAAGGAAAATAGTTTCGGTTAGTGATATAATATCAAGCCGAAGGGAAATGGTTTTGGCTAGTGATATGATATAAAGTCGAAGAGAAATGGTTCTGGCTAGTGATGTGATGTAAAGCCAAACGGAAATGGTTTCAGTAAGTGATATTGTATAAAGCCGAATGGAAATGGTTTCGGCTAGTGATATGATATAAAATAGAAGGGAAGTGGTTCCAGTTAGTCATATTGTGTCGAAGGGAAATGGTTCAAGTAAGAGTTTGACTATTGTGATTTGATGCATTTCGTATACTTGTTACTTATGGTTGATGCACTTGATATTTGTGATTGATCCGTGTGACACTTGTGATTGACATACTTGATACATGTTGCTTGTTGAAATATGACTATTGAACTGTCGTTGTTAAGCCTTGTGAGTTGTATATAGTAAAATTATTAGGTTGAAGTTTTTCATGCATGTTGTAGTTTGAGGAGGTTTGGTCAGGATGAAAGGAGTACTCGTTTTCTAGCTAGTTTTTCCTTGTTTATTTGATTACTTGCTGAGTACCGTGTTGGTTGGTACTCACTCCTTGCTTCTATACTTGCGTAGGTTCCGAGCCCAGTAACGTGTCATTGCTCTTCTTTTTCTCCTATTTCCGAGGCTTGTCAAAGGACTTTTGAGAGGTAGCTGCTTGTCATCCCGGTGGGACCTCTGATTTCTTATTTTATGCTTTGTTCTATATGAGAAACAAGGACATTGAGACTTGTAATTATATTTTAATTCCACACTTTTATATTAGTGGCTTGTACACGTGACAACCATATTTTAGGGTTATATTTTTGTCATGCCCCAAGCCTACACCATGGACTTGGCCGACACTTGATAATCATTGCTGGTCCCCAAGCAAACCCTTGGACTGGCTGACTACATAGCAGAAGACTTACTCAAGAAATGATAGACTTAAAACAAAATTAAATCAGTTAAACTCAATTACTTGTCTCATAAAATATGGAAAATACTCAATAGAAATACTTATAGTTTGTAAAACAACTCAAAAAGAGTAAATACTGAGAGACACCTTGACTTTATCTATCTATGAAACCTCTATTATTAAAGAAGGATATCGAGACAAGACCCACGACACCTCAAAACTACTAACTAGAAAGTAAATATGAAGTCCTCCAGAATGCAAGGAGGCTCACCAAAAGCTAGATGGAGTATAGAGTGATCTCAACAAAGCGCCTATTGATGATCCTGAACACTTGTATCTGCATCATCAAATGATGCATGTCGAATGACATCAATACTTTGGATGTACGAGTATGTAATATAGCCGAATGAAATAACTAGATGAAAGGACTATAATAGATAAAATATACTCAAGCTGGATGTAAAGAAATAAAGGATTTAAATCATTTAAAGCTTTACGGAATACTTATTCATGTCTGAACTCACTATAATTGGTGATCTATTAAAATACACTTTAAATCTATTGGGAGATTCTCTAATTGACAACCATCACTATGAGTTATGCGATGATACAGTTTCTCGCTGATGCTGCTAGAACTGTCCTATACCGTTCCGGGGTATAGAACCTCTCAACTAAGTGGATTTAATAAGCAATAAGAATTCATCTAACAAGTATGATCCTTTACCCATGTTGGCAGACATGGTTTATGAAAATTTTGAGTTGTCTGAACTCATCCCTATATCGGTGCCCAATACTACATCCAATAATATACTCATGCTCAAATGTATATAACATACTCTTTCTCTGTTTTGAGGTAATTACTCAAAATACCCTCTTAAAAGAGGTAATCCTCTAAAGTATCTTTGAACTCATAAACTCATTTAAAAATCAAAGTTTCTCTTTCTCAATGTAACAAAATGATACACTTGGGACTACTTAGTTCCCTTATACTCTTTCTCAAATCGTTTCTCAGATTCTTTTTCAAGAATCCTCTTTCCTTTCTCAGAACTCAGTTTAAAACATTTACGTTTGTTTAATATTCTCAATAAGAAATCAATGAATACTTAGAGATAGGGTTCATGCTGAAGAAAAGACATAAGCGATCAACTCAAAAAATCTCAATGCATAATATACAATAATTCAATAAGTAGGAATATAAATTCAATAATCAAGAACTCAAGAACTGAGAACTCAACATCAACTCATCTCAAGAATACTCAAATCTAAAGATAGAACCCTAGATTACTCTTTTACTAATTTGAAAGTAGATATAGGACATGAGGAAGAGCTAGTCCAACACTATTATACCCTTAAATGCCTAGGAAGAACAAAATTCTTGGTGAAATTGATGGAAACTTGAAGAACGCTCAAAACCCTAACTTTTGTTTCTCCTCTTGGAATCCTACTCTAATGTTTTGATGTAATGATCTGGTTGGTCATTTTTTGCAATCCTTGTAAAATTGCCGTTTGATCTCGAGTCTTCTATGATTGAATTTTGAAAGTTGGTTTTGAAATTTGAGTTAAAAGTTGAGAATTTGGTAAAATTATGTTGTTGAAAGGCTAAGTTGCTTAAAAGTGGTTTTTGGAGTCTTTTGGAGTTGTGAGTGTCAAAATGGAATTTCGTTAATTCTATCAGTCATAGAATGTGAAATTTGATATGTGAGAGTTGTTGGTTTTTGATTCAGAATCCTTTTGAAGATTTGAGGTCCTAAGTTGTGATTTTGTGGAATTTTAGCCTTTGGAATCGACTTTGATCAACATTTGGGGTTCAGATGTTGGGATAGGAATTCTGAGAAATCTGCTGGATTCGGCGAATGATTTTACACCTAAGTGAGGTCTTGGTTGATATTTTGAGGTCTCAAGCTTATTTAAGACTTTTAGGCATTGAGTTAGTTTCTTGTGGGTTTTCGCTGATGTCAGGTCAAGGCGACCTCACATTTATGTTTTGATTGTTCCATTAAGTCTGAAATATTGAGTATAATCGATTTGCATATGGTTTGTGTGTATGGGGGTTAGAACAAATCCTGACGGTCCTTTTGATGCTTTGAGAGTTGGTTGTGTTTTCTGGTGCTGTAGATCTCACTTTTGCAAAGTCCTGTCGCTTAAGCAAGCTCCGCTTAAGCGAAGGGCTTACGCTTAAGAGACCTTCACTTTTGTGATGCCCTAGATTTTGCAGGGTTCACTTAAGCGAACCCTTGGTCTCTTCCGTGACATCTGAAAAGGGTTTTGACCTGCCATATTTCGGGTTTAAGCTCTATGTCACTATTTTTGAGGTTTTGGAGCTTTGGGGGTGGCGATTTGAACCAGTTTTTTGAGGAGAAACTTTTGTGTAACAATTCTTAACTCTAAATCTTCAATTACCCATCATTATTTATGGATTTAACCATTCAAATCAAGCTTTTAAAATGAGAAATTTGGGGTTATCTTCAAGAACCCAAGAACTTAGTAAAATAGTGATTGTGAACTGATTTTGAGTCCCATTTCAAATTGATTTTCTCCATATGAGTTCCTAAAGCCTTGACTAATGTTTTCAAGTATTAAATTTTAGATTCAAACCTTCTTTTCAGATTTGGGTTTTGTGTTGATTGACCCACTCTTCAAGAGAATTTATGTGAGTATTGTTGTTTCGGGAAAGTGATTGTGAATACTTGTTTGTGTATAGATTGTGTGGCTTTGGAAGTGGTTCAAAAGGGGAAGACTCAACTCTTGAAGTGATTATTGATTGATTTAAGACAATTGACCTCCTAAACCTTGTTTCTAGTAAACTTCGTGTACTTCCTTCATTTCTTGTGTGCTGGGAGTAATAGGGATGATGTAAAGGGTTTAAATGTCCACTTTATACATCTAAATGAATAAAAAAGGGTTGAAATGGTTCCGGCTAGTGATATTGTGCCGATGGGAAATGGTTCCGGCAAACGATTGATTATTGTGACTTGATGCATTGCTTATGCGTGACTTGCTTGATACTTGAGATTGATGCACTTGTTGCATGTGACTGAACTACTTGATTTGATTTGTTGTTGATCGTGACTGTTGAACAGTAGATATTGGGCCTTGTGAGCTGTGTATTATAGATCTGTTAGGTTGGGATGCTTTTTTGTGTAGGTTGTAGTTTGAGGAGGTTCGGTTGGAGTGTAAGTGGTATTCAATTTCTAGCTATATTCCTTGTTTATTAGGTTGCTTGTTGGGTACCGTGTTGTTGGTACTCACCTGTTACTTCTATACTTGTGTAGGTTTCGAGCCCAGACCAGCGTGATCACTTTCTCCCTCTTTAATTTCGAGGCTTATCGAGGAATTAAAATGGTAGGTGCTTGTCACTTTGGCGGGCCCTCTTTTCCCTTTTCTATATATTCATTGTTCTATTTGAGAAACAAAGACTTAGACTTGTACTTGTTTCTAAATTCTGCACTTGATGTATTTTGTGGCTTTTACACGTGACAACCAGATTTTGGGGTATTATTTAGAATGAATAAGTTTTCCGCCTTTGTATTGTTCTAGTTTTATATTTTCTGCATTTCTTTCTTTTTTCATTGGGTTGAGACTGACTTGTCAATGGACAAGTGCCATCACATCTATTTTTGGGTCGTGACAAATCGTATCACAGCCCCTGGTTCATCGATTTCACGTGTGTACAAGCCAAGTCTAAGTAGAGTCTTGAGGACTGATACAAAGACATTTGTACTTATCCTCAAGAGGCTACAAATATTGGTAGAAAACTTCCTTTTATTTATCCTTTCTTATCATGCGTTGTTACCTTCGCTAGTGCTGAGTAGCCGCATATTGTTTTGGAAGATCTCAAGGATGAGAGCTTCTATTTCCAGTGGTAGAGGAGAGGCAGTCCCCGAGCCTATTCTTGAGACCGCAACTAAGGGTATAGGTAGGGCCCAAGCTAAAGGCCGTGCTCGTAGAGTAGCACAAGCTAGAGGTTGTGACCGTGAGTAAACTGTCACGCCTCGAGCCTACACCCCGGACGTGGCTGGCACTTGAGAACCATTGCTGGCCTCAAGCGAACCCTTGGCCTGACTTACTTACTTAGCAGAAGACTCTAAGCATTATTAAAATGATCAAATGCACTTACTCAATTGTTTAATAAAATAACTTAGAATGTTTAAAAGTCAACATTCAACTTGGCCAAAATGGAAACTCAAGTCTTAACATATGAAATGATAATGTAAAGACAACTGAACTACTAACTGTCTATGAAGCCTCTAAAAGAAAGAGGGATGTTAGGATATGACCCCCGATCATCATAACAACTGAAAAGCTTATACAATTATGAAAAGGACCCTCCAAAAAACAAAGAGGCTCACCAACTGACTCCGAGTGCTCAACCTGATCAACGAGGCGCTGGATGCTGATCTTGGTTACCTGTGTCTGCATCATAAGACGATGTAGGTCAATTGACATCAGTACATTAAATGTACAAGTATGTGAGTTGGAATGCTAAACACAACATAGGCTTGAAAAGAATCTGATAGAAACACTTACCATGGCTTTACTCAACTCCTGAATAACTTAACTCAATATAAAGCAATAAACATATGCAATATATAGAAAGTTTGTAAATAGTGGAAAAGAACTTAGTTCGTTAAAGAAAATGCAATAACAAACTCAACTTTACTCATATAATAAAGTAATATAGTTTCTGTGGGAGTTTCTCTAACCGACAACCACCACTATGAGCCTAAGTGGTGATATAACGTCTTGCCCACGCTGCCAGAACTGTCCTATACTTTGCCGTCATATAGAACACCTCAACTAAGTGGATCCACTAGTCTATGCTAAAAGCATCTTAAGGAGTCATCTAAAAAGTATGATCCTTTACTACCCATGATGACTACATGGTTTATGGAG